>JAAGKR010003641.1:0-71663 GCA_011419295.1 Clarias macrocephalus
CAGTAATTATCCCAATGGCTCTCACCTATTTGCTTAGTTAAATTCAGGTAGTGATTTGGATATAGAGGTTCCCAAACAACTCTGATCTATGGCCTTTTCATAAACTTGAATGAAATTATAGCAATGTGTAGTATATTCTTATGAATAAAGAAACTGGAAATTTCAAAAATAAAAATAAAGTTAAAGTAGAAATTTCAATTACATTGATCGGTTCTGTCGCTGTTTCAAGTGTCAAGCATCAAATGAGCTCATTTATTATTTTAATGAAATCATTTGTTTATATACGATGTTAAACTGTTCATGAAAATGGAAAGTAATCAATTAGGCGTTGTGGGACTAAATAAGCAAATTGTCAACTATGTTACACAATCAGTCAGAAAAAAAAGTAAATGTAGCACAGGGGTTCTCAGCCTCATTCCTGCATATGTTAATGTTTTCCCTGCTTCATTTAAGGAAAAGCCTGTTAATTAGTTGATAAGTTAAATCAGGTGTGCTGGGAGCTGAGAAAACACAAAAAAATGAGCGGGTGAGTGGCTCTTCAGAACTGGAGCTGAGGACCACTGAGCTAGCATAGATACAAGAGTGAGTCAAAAATTATCCGCAATCCAGTTATATATATATATATATATATATATATATATATAACGTTTTTCAGAGCTTTCCGTTCAAGGCTGCTTTCTCCTCAGTCTCTGCTGTGCAGGTGTGAACGCGTTACATCAGGTGCATGCAAAAATGGATGACCCACTTTTGATTTAAACAAAGGAAGAGCATTGTGCAAATTAGGAAGGTGTAAGTTACTTAAGGGTTCATCATTATGAGCCTGAGAGTAAATGGCCGTGTATGGAACGTAAACATCCTCAATCGGAAAAAGTTCAAAAGTCAACCATTAACTGGAAAATTCATCAATGCTTACAGTTTTTCTGGGATTCTCAACGGGCCAGTATTGGAAAATTATCAGGAAAAAGTTTCAACAATCAACAGTGCTCGTGACAGTGAGACGCTTATTGAAGAGCTGAAGCCTAAACTTCGGATTAAATGCAGAGGACTGCTGTCCGAGGGCATCCTCTTACATGACGATGCATGTCCGAGTTTTGACTCTCTGCAGAATCTTTGTTTTGAGGTGATTTCGCTCCATCAGACATTCACCTGTTTGGTTCCCTGAAAGAACAAAGATTCACTTCTGATGAAAAAGTAAAGACAGCGGTGCATCCGTCGCTCGCAGCTCAGAATAAAGCATTTTTTTTTATAAGGGAATAAAAAAACAAAGTGTATCGAAAGGCATGGATATTATGTCGAAAAAAATTATGTATTTTTCTATTAAAAATAGATGAAAAGTTAATTAGAATAAATCCCACAGCCAGAGTGTAGATAATTTTAGCTCACCCTCATACAGTATATTCCTCTGAAGAAATGTATTAAAGTGAATCTCTATTTATTCTATCGAGAAAGAACATCGTCTTTGTACTTTTTTACTCAAGTGAAATGTATCAAATGATACAATGTCTCACAATAACATCCAGACAATGTTGTTGGGAGAAAATGTCAGGTCCTCATATAAAGAGATTCGAGTCTCGAAAGGTTAAGATTCTATCTTAATGGAGAAAATGTATTAGCCAGCCCAAAGGGAAGTCCCATGCACAGTCCCGGGTTCTTGTTGCCTAGAAACCCATTTGCTAAAAAAAGGGTGGCATGCATTGTGTTCGCGCGGATCAATGTCCATTGATGCCAGATGAACTAGTTTGTTCCAGAAACTGCTGATCTCATGGGCATGACAATTTACCCTGAATGAGTCCCTACTTCCTACTACCCAAGTTCTTAGAAATCATGACCAGAGATCAGTAACCCATGCCGAAGAGTGCTCATCAATGGGCTTCGATTCGAATACGGTGGAGCAAAGAGTAACTTACTGTTGAGAATATTTCCAAGATGACTTCCGTCCACCGTTCAGAACCCGCCGCGCACATCCACGTTATCTCGGGATAATCTGGAACACGATCGCTAAAGCGGGATCGGGTAAAAGGTTTAGGCACGCATGTATCCGGCGTGCTCGCAGCCCTGAACGGCACATTAGCCGAGACTACGCCTTCACCACCATCCTTATCCATCGTGTTTTTTTTTTTTTTTTTTTTTTTTTTACTGACACGTATTGAGCTGTTTACTCTGGCGGGCAGCATGTGGAGGCCCTAATGAGCGCTGTCACACTTCATTATCTTGGCTCTCCGAGACACATTTTCATAGGGAAGTAGCGACTGGAGACGAGGCATTTACATCAGTCTCGGGAGGGGATTTGTTTCTTTTGCGTGTCCCGATCACCAAGGCTAACTGTCGTTTCCATCTTTACCAGCTGTTTACGAGGCGTCGTGCGAGGCGTACAAGCACAGAGGGAACACGTCGGGGCTGTACCACGTAGACGTGGATGGAAGCGGACCCGTCAAGCCGCAGCTCGTCTACTGCAACATGTCAGGTAAATAGTGACGGACGGATGTCGCGCCGTCCATGTTAATCGAGACGTAACATTTTATCGATGATGTTTATGTTTTACATATAACAGTGTACAAGAGTAACAAGTGATGGTGGGGAAAAGTGCAAGCATTAATGTTTTCATCACAATGTTGAAAATGTGTTTTTCTTTTTTAAATCTAGCATTAGCGTTCACGTTCATCATTACTGTTATTCATATATGAAATTTGAGTTGTTTACTGAAATCCCATGCTCGCCTCAAAAATCCTGAACACCGCAAATGATTTCAACATATTTCCGGACACATGCATACTGTAAATATTTGCCTCAGCGTGCACAGTATAGTCATCGCTCGCTTTGCATCATTCTATCTGATGCTCTTTTCGCTCCTTGTTAGCCGCGTGGCCTTTCGCGCAAAAAGACATGTGCTTGCACAATTTGCACCAACAGGGAAGTTTGTATCAATGTGATTATTATCTGAATCATTCCTTTTGTCTAACGCGCGAGGATCGCTGCTCTGTAATTTTAGCGCAATTTAGAGAACCTTGCCGTTTGTCAAAATAAAGGTCACCTTAAAGCACGCCCCACCTTGCTGTGTCCTTGTTATCCTTTGCATAATTACGCGTAACGGTTCCCCCTTTCATTTCTTCCACCGAAAACTGCAGATAAAGCCTGGACGGTGATCCAACACAATAACACCGAGCTCACCAAATTACGCGCGTCCTCGAGGAGGAGCGTTTGGCCTCCTCAGCATTTGGTCTCCTTTAACTATTCTGCCGATGCCGAGCAGCTCGCGGCCATAATTACCCGAGCCGAGCGCTGCGAGCAGGAACTCTCCTACCACTGCAAAATGTCACGCCTCCTAAACACACCAGGTAAGCCTTTTTTATTGAGAGTATCGATCCCCTCCTCCTTCACTTGCTCACAATGAAAGGACAGACTTATTAAAAAAAACTGCGCTTGTCAGTCACATAGAGCGCAACGCAGACAAGACAAGATTCGATTCTTTCTCAAGCTAATTAACCTTTTTTAAAATTATTATTAGTTCATATCAGAGCGCTTTCAGGTTCGGGGTGTGTTTCGTGTTATACCACAGCCTTGTTGAATTCTCAGATCAGGGGGTGGTGATTGATTTTCTATAACATCAGCTTTGACATTAGTTCTGGCGGTGCTTGCAGTGTGCACTCCTTTTACTATAGTAACTACTGATGAACAGATGTGTTGTCAAGTAACAGAAGGAAAAATTTTTACAAGGAGACATTCACTGAATATACAAGGGTGATCAAGTCTTAGAGAGGTCCTGTGCAGAACACAGCTTTGAGAGTATTTCTCCATATAGTCCCCTGCTACCCTAATGCACTTATCTCAGTGTTTCACGAGTGCTTGGACACCATCGTAGCAGAACGCTTTTTTTTAGTACACTGGAGGCGTGATCGCACTGCCTGCTTCACGTCAGCAACGATGGCCTCCCAGGAACTCCTTTAATGGCCCAAACATGTGGAAATGGTTTGGAGCGAGGTCGTGACTGTGCAGGGGATGTGGTAATGACTCCCAGCCTTGTTCCTGTAATGTGCAAGTGGTGCACTGGGCAGTTAATACAGTCATGCAATGTGCTGCAAAAACACAACTTTGATGATCAAACCAGGCGGGTTTTTCCCCCCATTAAAGAAAAGAGCCATTGAAGGAGTTCCTGGGAGGCCTGCATTTCAAAAGTAAAGCAGCGGGAAACGATCATGGCTCCAGAACTCTTATAATCGTTCTGTTATTCTGTGCAATCAAAAGTCCTGGTTTGACCTGAACGCAATTCTTTTTTTTTTCATATATATATATAAGAATAATCCGCTTTAACTAAATTACAGTAAGTTATATTGTTGTTTTTCTATGAGAGTGTTTTATTTTATAGTTAATGGATGGTGAGCTTTTTGAGGTTTTTATTATTATTATTATTATTATTATTATTATGAATGTAACTATGTAATAATTAACTTTTTCACGGTAATGGAATTACCTTTTATTTCGTTTTTGTTTCTTTGTTTGTTTTGTCCTGGTCCAATTATGGACATTTACTTGCATGGGCTCTTAAAGGTCGAGTGATTCGATAATTGTTCTCGCGGCCCTTCTGAACAAACAGGAGACGCCCGAGCACTCTACCGTAAATCGCTGCCTATTAGTTGTCTCATTAGCTGGGATGCTGATGAGTTGAGAAGAAAGACGGTGCCAGACATAAATAAATAATGCTCCAAATGTCAAATGAAGAATAATGAGAGCGTACGCTTCTCCCAAAGCAGAGGCCAGCACTTCAAGATGGATGGACGTGAGCAGACGAGAGACAAATCAATGCCAATCTCCCTAGTGTTTAAAAAAAAAAAAAAAAAAAGGACAACCACATACGTTCTGTTGGTTCGAGCTGAAGCTGCATGTCCACTCAAGCACTTTTGGGGAGACTGATTTCAGCAGGTTGATAAATTTATTTAAGGACTGGATATTTGAAACTGAGAATTGCAACAAGCAAAGGATTTTAAAAGACACACCAAGCCTGGAAATCAAAAGTTACCAATCTGCAGTATTAATCCTCTATTAGTTATTTTTAATAGTTTTTTAGTTTATACGTGTTTTTTTTTTATCTGATTAGTAATATAAAAATTTTGAAAAGTTTTATTTTTAATATTGTTCATAAAATTTGTTTGTGTTGGTTGCTTTGGGTTCTATAGTTCACCTCAACTGAATTTAAATATTTTGAAAGAATTCATGCATCCATGCGTCTCTCAGCCTAGTCTAGCACACACATGGGGAAGTCTGCTGACTTGACAATTGTCCAGGAAACAATCATCCACACCCTCCACGAGGAGGTTAAGCCACAGAAGGTCATCGCTGAAAGGTCTGGCTGCTCACAGAGTGCTGTACCGAAGAATATTCATGGAAAGGTGAGGGGAAGGGAAGCAACACCTAGGAAAAGGTTTCAGAAGCAACCGGGATGAGCTGCCGACTTAAGAATATTGTCAACAATACAGCTTCACGAGTAGTGGAGTGAGGCTGGAGTCGGTGCGTCAAGAGCCAGACGTGTTCAGGAAGTGAGCTGCATTTCTGGTATCTATCAACTCCTAAACCAGAGACAACGTGTCGTCATTTGTGCTAAATAGAAAAAGAACAATTGAAATTTCAACAAACAACATAAAAAGGGCCTGAAATATTTGACTTTGATTGTAATGAATCTATGCGAGTTTCAGAACTACTGTACATTATGAAAAATTTAATTCTTCCAAATGTAATTTCTGGAGACGCACTGTACATAAGAGTGGTGCTCAATTTCATCTTTAACGCATCATTTATCTTAAGCGCTTTTGAATCGTCTACTGTTTTTTTTTCCCCTCACACAGGTGTCTTGTCGCCAAGCATAGAAACATCACCATCCTCCAGTGAATCACAGATTTCTTTTCGATGCTGTTGGTTATTTTCACAATTTAAACGCTGTTGATCAAGTCACAAGTCTGCACTGGGCGGCTTCTCATCACACTGTTTAAAAATAGCTGTACCTGCTCATGGATGACGATTGGATTTTGCAGATGGCGAGCCTTTCACCTGGTGGGTGGGCCAGTCCGGAGATGCCCACACGTACTGGGCAGGGGCACCACCAGGCAGTAAGCAGTGTGCCTGTGCCGTCCACAACAACTGCGTGGATCCGGAGTACTTCTGCAACTGCGACAGCGACGTGGACGACTGGTACTGAGACCTGCAGCTGCGCCTTTACCAACTCACTTTTCAGTTTATGGAGCATGGATTGTTTTGGTGTTTATTATAAAATTAACATCTCAGGCTTTAAAATCACTTTAATTTTGTTTAAAAAAAAATGTTCGGGCGCTCTGTGTTATTGTGGCATCCTGCTGTTTTAAGGCTGTGAGAGTAAACACTAGCTACAGTATAACGGAAAAAGGGAAAATATACCCCGTCGTTTCAGAGGCAGGTTCTTGCAGGGTTGGGTTGCCAGTTTGTTGCAAATTGTATCTGTGCAATTAAGGATGAAGGACCTTGTTTTGTGGTGGGGTGGGGGGACCAACACTGGCAGATTGGTGGCACCTGGACTTGAGCCGAAGATCTTCTGAGTTGCAGTTCAACAACATAACCACTGAGCCACCCTTCACTTGTTAGTCCAACTAGTAGTGGACGGTTATGGTCAAGGTAAACACACCTAGTGTAACCTCCTGATGCTGACGTACCGTAAGTATTAAAAATGAGTATTAATATAACCTTAGCAACCTTTTACCATTTCGCTTCAATCATAAAACACTTTGATTTGTTGATTTAAAAAAAACACCAACTTCAAAATAAGCTGAAATCTGATTGGGTTAAAAACTTGTACGTGAAAAGACTCTGTACATCCCTAAATTTAAAAGATCTAAATACCAATCAACAAGGTGGAAAAACACCACCATGCAATAATATCTGTGTTTACTGTATGCATTAATGATTTTCAAGTTATATAAAGAAAGAGCTCATTAACAAACTGACGTTTGCTCGTAAGCCTGTCGTCGTAACATTTACAGCAGAAACCCTGATCCAAAGCCACGTCCATTTAAACCATTTGTAATACAACTGAACAGATGAAGGTTAAAGTGCTTTGCTCAAGACACCAGCTGTGGCAGCTTAGCAATGTTGAGATCTGAACTCATGACCTTCTGATCAGAAGTCAGATTTCATATCCGCTGAGCTCTGAACCCGCCTTTACGGTTTTCAACTGCAACAAGCCGAAAATGCGTTTCTCACTAAAGACACAACTAAAGACTAAAGACACACTATAATCTGAGGTGATCTCTTCCCGCTGGCTAGGTTACTGCAAAAATGGGTCATTTCCATGCGCTGTACAAGATGTGCGTTATTATTTCCTGAAAGCAATAGTGCCAGTAACATGGAGGAGCGAAGTAAGTGAATCCATTTCCTAGTGTCAGCTGGTTCTAGTGCAGTCGGAATTACAGTAATTAAATACTTCTGACTTTAAAAGCATAAAAGCATCTGGGTCCTTGTTGAATTCCTAATTAGCAGTTGAAATTTTTTGTCAAGCTCGGACGGTGAGTGAGACGGTGGTTTTAGTTATATAACTGAAAAATGTCAGTAAAGGTAGTGACAGTGAAAGTAAAATGTCTTGATGCTGGAACTTGACAAACGTTTACCGCTTAATGTACAGGTAGTTTGGCTTACATTCTCAAAGACGCCATGGTATTGTACGTGTATCCATAGAAACTAACTTCAGAGAAGAATAAAATCTCAAAGCCATGGTCTCGTAATTGCAGCACTTACAGTGGATAGCATGGCTATACCACAGCATATGTGTGTGTGTATTTTAGTATATTTATTTTTTAACAGTGTCGATATAAGTACAATGTGATTCTTTCCTTCAGATATCCTCACTCAGCCATTCCAAAACTTGGCCCAATGTGAAATCTAACAAACATTCTGCAGTCCACCCAAACCTTTAATCACAACTCTTAACAGCACGCAAGACTTGGAAGAATTTCATGCAGTTTGAATCCCCATGGCTTTTTTTTAAATTATTAATTCTTATTATGTTTTTAAATGTTAATAATTCATCACAAATATGTTACAACAATTTTAAACTTAATTCCAAAACAGGAAATTTAAAACTTCCCCCTCTCACAACTCAGCTGCAGTACCATCATGGCCCACTAGGGACTGTGACTCACACCTTCAGGAACATTGTCCTGCTGTAGCTTTTTAGGACGCCGGGGGTCAGAGGACAGAGTCAGCAATCAGCCAGAACGAAATATTTGGTTTGGTTTTGTAACATATAAAACATACTGTATATTAATCTGTGGTGGCTAATATAAATAAATATACAATACAGTAAGTCCCCGGCTTACGAATGAAGTTACGAATTTCCGCTGATACGAACAGACCTTACATGTAGCTCACATGTATTGTTCAAAAATAGACACTGCAGTACACAAGATACAAATATATAAAAAAACTTTTTCAGTGTGTAAGTAAATGTATATTCTGTGCGTGCGTGGGGGAATGAGTCAGTCTTACCGGTTTCAATAAATCAGTTCTGGTGCAAGATGATGTCCTGTAAATCTGTCCTCATGGTGAATAATCTTAATTTCGGAAAATCCTCAACAAAACAGAGTTCACAGTCCAATACAGTGGAGGACTTTGACAGAATGGTGTGCGGGATTCCCCTCGTAAACTGAGTTTGCAGTCTAAGTAAAGTCAACATCCGTGCGTATGTAAAAGTCGTCCTACACAATAACCCCGCCCCCTCTCCTGTCGGGGGTGACTCTTTTCAAAAGTTAAAGTGCAGGTTAATTAGTTTTGTTTTTTTACTTTATATTTTCTATTAATCATTTTTATATTACGGAACGAATCATTGAAGTTTCCATTATTTCTTGAGGGGAAATTTGCTCTGAGACAAAATGGCATCAGGGAGTCCCCTCATGAGACATATTGTATATTTGTGTCAAAATCACACTGTTTATAACTGTATAAGACTCACTTTGACAGACTTACGAACAAATCCGACTTACGAACAAGTTCCGTTCCAGGAGCACATTCGTAGGTTGGATTTGTTCGTAAGGGGCCCGACCGGTGCTGTGCAAAAGTTTTGACCCACCTTTTCTTCATATTAAATAATTAAATTATGGTGATTATAATAAAGAAATGTGAACAAATGTTTTATGGTGACAGACTGGAAAGTTCCTAAAGATACAACTTTAAAATGGGTTGTTTATGTAACAACCTGAGTAGCAACCTCATGTCTCCCCTTGTCTGTTCCAACCACTCGGCATTCAGCATCACCAGTATACTATTCAGATCATCTGTCATCATCTGCACCTGTTTCTCACTGGTTCATGACTTAAGTTAGATGCCTTTTATGTTTGAATGATTCATAGGTCACTGTGTGGCTTAACAAACAAAAAATATTTCTCTGAAACTGCTCAGATACAGAGACTGGACTGAAAATGAGAGTCAAAATAGTCCTTCGGGAGCCTTGGAGACAAATATTCCTCAAGACTATTTAAAAAATACAAGAAAGTCTGTCTCTTTGAAAGCAACATAGTGTATGTAATGAGGGGCTCAAGACTTTTGCACAGTACTGTTTATCTATGTTAGGAAAAAAAATGATAAAAAAAAAGTGATAAGCAGTTTATGTATCTGGTTTGCCCTGGGTGCTGCGCTACTGATATAACCACCCTTATATATGAAGACAGAATCTTCCTCTTCGTTCTTGAACAATTTCTCAAAATACATCTATTTATTATTCTTTTTTTAATAATAACACACTACTTAAAAACTTTGATGACTAACTGTGTTTGAGTGTCTTGTGTTTTATTTTGGACAGGCTGAACGATTCTGGCATCCTCTCTCACAAAGAGCATCTGCCTATCAGGCTATTAGCGGTGGGGGATGTGAGCAGGCCGGGGTCAGAGGCGGCGTATCGGGTGGGTCCCCTCCAGTGCTACGGTGACAGTAAGTACCAGAAGTTCAAAATATTTGAAAGAGTTACATGAATGTGGTGTATACGAGATTTCGTCTGTCCTTACTACTTACTCCTACTTAAAGGTTCCATTATATTCCATATATGTTCATTTAAACATTAACACGGGTCTCCGAGCTCTCCCAAAGTGTGTGTGTGTGTTCATGCTCCAGTTGAAATCCTGCTCAGAGCATTTTCTCATGCCTCAATCTTCCTCCGTTTCACTCCTCAATCGACCATACTGTTTCAGTGTTTATGTAAATGAGCTTCTATGAGGTCACATTAGGGGCAAAATCTAATTGGATAGTTCACAATACAAATATGTTTTGTCTTTTGTTTTTGTTTGTACACACACACACACACACACACACACACACACACACACAAGTGAAACATGTCTAAAAATTTAATTATGCATAATATCCGAATTCTTTTAACCCACTAGCTGTTAGAGAATCAGACAGTTTTGGGGAAACTACAGTATGCAATGGCTCCGTCATTATTTACTGTATTCTAAAGATCTAAGTCCCATTTATCACTCAAAACATTTTTGTGTCTCACGCTTGAAATCTGAAGCTCCCTTTGTGTATTTGTATTTGAAGGTAGACTTGAAGGTCTAAACAGGAAAGTAATTACTTCCTAATCTTATAACTGTGCCGCTGGAAAAACACTGAAAAACTTCGAAAAGGCTGCAGTGTCGGCATGACATTCATGATCTCCGGCTCCAGAGGTTCCTCGACCTCGGCTGCATCACTCGAGTCGGACGTGCCAGTGGTCGCATTCATAGACGAGCATGTTTTCTTTTCTTTTTCTTGATCTTGTTCGTACAGATACTGTTTTCATTTCTGTATGCATCCTGTAGCTGTGTTTTCTAATTGCAGATCTATTTGGTTGCGCACTCCTCGCTCCCAGATGAAAATAAAAAGCTCCTGCTTGAGCAGCTTTTACGTCGCATCACACAAGATCCCATCCCTTGTCTCAACCAGATGCTCTGTGAACTCTCCCGGGGAAAACAGAATTGTACATGAATAGGGTACTGTGCAAAAGGCGTGAGCCATCACTTATTTCTTCATATTTTGCTTCCAAGGAGTCAGACATTGTCCAGGTTTTTAAATGCGGGCTTGAGGAACAGTTGTCCAGACTTTCTCTGCGGCTGTCTTAGCTCTCACGTTCAGTCCGGTCAATGTACTTGAGCAGACTCGGGGGGATTTTTAGTTTAGTTTGTTAAGCCATATAGTGACAAAAAACATTTAATGTAAGGCAGGAACCAGTGAGAAACAGGTGCAGATGATGACAGACGATCAGGCCGGTGATTAGTATCCTGGTGATGCTGAATGCTGAGTGGTTGGAACAGACGAGAGGGGAAATGAGGTACCCATTATTAGGTACTTTGCAGCCTGTCGCAGTAAAACATTTTGTCCCATTTCTTTAATTTAATCTGATCACATAATTGAATTTAATATGAAGAACTAATGGAGGTTGCTCAAGACTTTTGCACAGTACTGTACCTATTCATACCGAATGATGTATTTGTATTTGCATTTGTCACACATTTGCTCTCCTGCTGCTCAAAAGCATCGCCATATTGAGTCGCAGCTCGAATGATGACTAAAGGCTTTTGGGGCTCCCGATGGTCTGGCGCCTTGCTAATTGCTTTCTCTCTTCAGATGACTTCTGGAACGCGGCCCACTTCGATAAGGAGACGTCTTACCTGCACTTCCCCACGTTCCACGGGGAGCTCAGCGCTGATATTTCCTTCTTTTTCAAGACCTCCTCCTCAAGCGGCGTGTTCCTAGAAAACCTGGGAATTAAAGACTTTATCCGAATCGAGCTGAGCTGTGAGTGAATTCTGTTTCTTGTTGTACGGGGAGAGTATTAGCATAAGACACTCTACAGCCAGAAAGGGTATTTATTTTATCAGGTATTGCTTAAATCTTTGCTAAGAAAAGAAACGTGTTGGCGTATTAAAAATTGCTGAATGCTCAGCACACAAGGAACAAAGACATTTTTTTTTTACATATACTGTAGATTTGCTTTGATTTGTTTCCCCATGACAATTTCCAGTTACAGTTTTTCACCACATATGTCATATGTACTAATGTCTTTGTCATATGTCTTTAACGAGGTAATACAGGTGGCTTAGTGGTTAGTACTGGTACTGGTAGTGGTACTGCTGAGACATATGAACAACAGAGCTGAGCAACAGAGGAGCTCTTCTTATATGAGGTCACATTAGGGGGAAATGTACAGTAATTGGCTTGTTTAAGCCTCAGGCAGTACAAAAATGGAAAAAGTCTGGAATGGAATCTGAATATATATTTTTTCTTGGGCTAAATCCCTTTTATCCTAGGGGTCACCACATCAGATCATTTAATGTACAAGATCTGCCACAGGTTCCTCTCACAACCGGGCATGGAACCGACACTGCTTACAGTGGCTGGGTTGTACTGGGCGTAGGGTTAATGGTCTTGCCCAAGGACCCAACAGTGGCACCTTGTTGTGGTTGTTGTCAAGCCTGGAAATGTTAACACTTTAACACCAGGACTGTTGATTTTGCAGAAAAATGTAACACAATTAGAGGAATTTAAAAAACCTCCCTTTATTTCTCTATATAATCTCCTGCTACACTAATGCACCTCCCCCCAGGGTGTCACTAGTTCTTGGATATCCCCATAGTACAAAGTTCTCTCAGTGTGTACTCATCTGAAACTCTGGCCTCCTCTTTAACTCCTTTAATGGCCCAAACCTACATGTATGGCGATGGTTCGACAGAGGTCAGGACTGTACGAGGGATGTAGCGCTAGGGATGATTGTGTGTTCGGTTCCCACAGACATGTGCTCCTCCTGTGCATGTTAGCGACAAGTCATGTCAATTTTCACGGATCGCTGAATGTTCACAGGAATGACTGCAGTGAGCTCCGAGCCATCATAAAAAAATTTTTTTTAAAAGCATTCAGCTAGCAGTTTCCTCACCTGCAATGCAGCTGTCACTCAAATTGACCACGCCCCTAATTATGTATAATTTTATGGCTTAATATAATGTTAGCTGATGGGTTACATAAAAATTCACCTTGTACAGTAGTCATGAATCGAAAATCGACCCAACACTTTTTTTTGTGGTTTATTTCTGGTGTAAAGTTGGCCATTCTAACATGAAGCCCTATGGGGATTGACTCACTTTCAGAGCCTAGTGGTTATTCGAGAAACTGCACATTTTGACTCATTTTTCAAACCTATGTCTTAAAAAATAATATAAAGCCAAAGTAATGAAAAAATAGTCCTAAAATCCTTCCCCTTGATCCGAAGCAAAACAAGGGCGCTAGGAAGACGCGTGTGTTTGTTCATTCGCAATTTTCCGCTGTTTGTCCCTGTCCGTATGTTTGTTCTTTTTCGATTTGACAATCCTATTTACAAAATGTATGTGCCTCTTATCCTCGATGGAACAATAATCTCGAGAAGCCGTCGCCTGAATATACAGACACACTGCAACGCTGCCTCTCGAGGGAAATCTCAGCACCGGGGCTTGACTTCTTCTTCTTTTTTCTTTCTTTTTTTTTCCTTTTTTATGAAATCCACTTGAGTGTAAATAATGGCGCCTGCCTCTCTTGTCAGTCCGTGTGAGCTGCGACGTGTCCGGAGCGCTTCACATGACTCCTGCGAAAGCCAACAGGATTTTAATACCCTTTAACCTCATTAGAACAAGAAGTGTCACATTCTTAGCGCATAACAGGTCCACGTGATGGATGAATGTAGAGCGGGGGAAGACCTGAACACGGCCCGGAAGCTTGTTCTGCTACAATGACAAATCCTTTAGCTGAGAGAGCTCAATTAACCTCCCATTGTTCCGATGTCGAGTAAGATGTTAACCCGAAAAAGGACACCTAGGAAGCCGAGTACAGTGGCAGCGCCTGATAAAACGAGTAACAGCTTGACAGCTTTCGCTTTTATCTATCATCTAATATCTCTGCAGAGAGGTGTGTGAATATTTTGTTTGCGTGTGTTTACTGTTCGTCTGGAGTCGCTGCACTGCGTCTGTGCTGTACGAGGACCTGCTTAGACGTGCTGTGAATAACAAAGAGGTCATAACACATAATCAGCGATTTCACAGCGCCGTCCTCGGCGGCACGGAGCCGCTCGATGACAGAAGGCGCCCGGCTTCGCTCCCTCTTCTCCAAATCGCGTGTTCTAGTAAGGGACGATGCTTACTTAAAATAAGCAGAACAGCTGCTACAGGAAGCGAATAGTCGCTGGATTATTGAAGGAGAACACACAGGCAGATGGCTATAAACATACACCACGAGCAGCAAGGCTTTCTTCGTGATGACTGTATGTGCAATTCGAGCAATCCCGAGTCCATAAGGAAACAGTTTAAACTTGACAAGTCACCGCAGTTGAATTGTGTTGACGCGGGCGTAATGTTATCCCAGACTACCTGAAATAGCATACTCGTTTTGGAAACGCAGCCAAAAGTGTTTTGCTCTAAACGCTCAGCTGAATTTAATTCCGTTCGAGAAATTGCAGCACAGTGGTCTCGCCGGCTAGGAAGGAAAAAGCGTCAAGTTTCTTTCATCTTCATGTCAGGGTGTTCTCATTTGAGGGCAGATATAAAAAAAATTAAAATAAAATAAAAAAACATGCAGAGATTAAAGACTGACAACTTTCTGTTCCCGGCTTAATTTTTCTTTTTTCCTCCCTGGCTTTATTTTCAGTTTTCTACACACCTAGTGGAAATAAAATCCCCAAAATGTTGTCTCTCCCCAGACTTTATCTTTTATGCCTTTGATAATCACATCTTATTATAAAGCAAAGCGCCCAGAGCGCTGATGCAAATTTGAAACCGAAACAAAATTTTTAACTAGAGGTGTGATATTATAATGGTAATGACAACATTATTTCCAGCTGTCTAAAATAATCAATTGTTCTATTAGCTCTTTTTTTTCTTTTTCTTTTTTTTTATCCTGGGAATGTTAACACTTTACCACCAGGACTGTTGATTGTGCAGAATAACACCGTAATGAGAGTACAAAGTATTTATTGCTCTATATGATCCCCTGCTACATTAATGCACGTATCCCAGCGTTCCACTAGTGCTCGGATATCGTCAAGGTGGAATGTTTTCCCAGTATGCCGGAGCCAAGGACATGCCATGAGGACTACTTGCGTCATGTCTGGAAGACTGGCCTCCCAGGAACTCCTTAAATGACCTCAAATATGCCGAAATGGCTTGGAGTGAGGTCAGGACTGTGCGGGGGATGCGGCAATGACTCCCAGTCGAGTTCCTATAATGTGCAAGAGGTGTTGGTCAACGATCATGTGTACAGTTCACGCAGCTCTTCCACAAGCACTCACTGAGCGACTTGGAGCCATCTTGGCCCGAATCATAATTCACAGATGTACAGCCTTCTTTAAAACGTTTTCGCAATTAAAATGTTTTACTGCAGTTACACTGTACTGAGCTTGAAGTCTTCTGTACTGTAAGTGTTGATCAGTTTTACGCCTTCAGTCACAAGTCACGTTTTGACTTGATAGTCGGATAAAGTCTTTATTAATGTGCGAGATTGTCTTTCCATCTTTTATATAATAAGAGAAACATGGACATCGTTGACAATGTTGTTTAACAAAGAAAAAAGTGCAAAAAAAATTAGTAGGTTAGTAGGTATTTCTTTATCTAAATCCAATGGAGTGAGTCTTAGGTGCTGACTTGGTATCTAAAAACAATGAAAATGTTGAACAAAATGATAAGATGGAGAAGGAGAAGACAAAAATGACCCCTTATTTTATTTTACAGACATTTGAAAAGTATGTCGGTATGGCATGTCATGCTTTAATAAGTGAATAAATAAGTAAACAGTTATCAAATAAGATTCCCCCCCACCGTGTCTCTTTCCAGTGCCGACCGAGGTCGTCTTCTCCTTTGATGTTGGGAACGGGCCGCTCGAGGTACGTGTGAAGACTCCTGCTCCTCTCAATGATGAGCGCTGGCACCACGTGGTGGCCGAGAGGAACGTCAAAGAGGCGTCTCTGAATGTGGACCATTACCCCGCATCAGTGCAGAAAGCCCCCACTGAGGGGCACATCCACCTCCAACTCAACAGCCAGCTCTTCGTGGGTAAGAGAGACGGATCACAAATGTTTAATCCTAAACTACTCATGCACAGAGAGCAAATATAGACGGTGCAAAAAGGAATTATAAGACTGTTTCTTTACTCAAAGTCTGGGTTTGGGTCGTGCGGAACATTCTGAATTCTTAGTATACCGTACCTTTCTAAATGTATTCAGGCATGTGTACTGTGAAAGGTAATTTATTCAAAATGCATTTAGAATATATTGTGAAAACGGACACATGGGAAAGATCTGTCCTCCAACGTTACTACACTTTTTATATAGACACTGTTCCTCTGCATTACCCCTCAGCATTACGTTATATTACAGAATGCTTCTGGATAGTGAATATGGTCATTACTTTTTATTCCTTAGCGATAACAGTAAGGGATCAACATGGATGGACTGCAAATGTGAGCGAGAGAAAGACCAGCTGTGTGCAGGATTAGTGCACTGCTGAAGGTTTCGAACCAAAATGCTTCTCAAAATCAAAGAAAAAAAAATGGTACAACTAGACAAAATTACAATATTTAGGGTGTTTTCACAGTAGGGATTCAGGTACAGATCTGAGTACACGTGACCCTAAAGTCTGGTGCATTTGAATAGTGAGAACAGTACCTGGGCATAGATAATCGTTTCATGCTCAATGACATTTGAAAAGGTGGACTCGAGCAGGTTGTGGACACTTTGAATCAAAAATGATTACACAAAAACAGAAGTGAACCTCTATTTAGAATGCAACGTCATCAGTGCAAGATGTCTCTTTTAAAATCTTTGTGTATGTTTGAATCCCGGGTGGTGCTGTAACCTGTGCTGTAGAGAGCTGATTGGCCGAGCGCTCTCAGAGGGGAGGGATGAGAGGTACTTAGTGCTCCCACATTAATCACGGCTCTACAGCCAGTCAGGGGCGTCTGTGAGCTCGCGCGACGGAGGGAGCGGATAGCGCTGTCCTCCGAGTGTGTTACGCCGCCCCCAACAGTGCACGAGCGAGCAGTTCGAAAAAGATGCGGTCGGCTGACGTCACGTGGTTCGGAGGAAACATGTGATAGTCTTCGGCACTCCCAGCTGATTGGTAGAAGTAGCCTTAATTTGGGAGCCCCCTAGTGACGGGGAGGAATTGGACATGACTAAATTAGGGAGAAAATCAGGGAAAAATCCAAAAAAAAAAAATCTTTGTGTATGCTCTGCACACGCTAATCTTATCCTCTAGAATGTTTTTTTAAATTGGTCTATAACACCCAACTCACTTAAGAAAAGGCTTAAAGTTAGGTGTGCTATGAGCTGGGTAAAAAACACTGAAATGTCCAAGACAGGAGGTTGGAAACCACTGCTCTAGACTGCAAGGCCATATAGGAATAGATTCAAAAGAACAAACAACTCGGACTAGAAGACTCATTAGCAGAATTGTTCAATTCTGTTTCCTGTGTAATGCAGTGCATGGTGTCTATGAGAGTCATGTGACAAAAGAACGAACAACATGGACCAGAAGATATGAGAAATGAGCTGCTTATTCTGTTTATCATCATATGTCCTTAGCTGCATTGTAATATTCTCATTACTGGAAACTTCAGTCTGTTTATAGAAAATTAAACTTTTTATTTCATTTCTGATCAAAAGAACGAAATGAACTAAACTTCATTTTGATGGCCGAGATTTGAATCAGCTTTGATATTTGGACACTTGGAAAGGTTTTCAAACTTACTGTAATACTTCGACTTTTGGCCGGACTCTAAGATGCTTGGACTTGGTCTTTGGTTGTAGACTTGAATTATACCTTTGTACGTACTGTAGATTTTGTACATAGCCTTCTGGCATGGGTCTCAATTTTGATACCTACAAAGATTCCTGTCGTGGGTCTGTATATTGATTCTTAGATACTTGGCCTGGTCTTTAGCTTTGATACTTGGGGTCTTGGCCCGAGTTTGGTTGGTTTCAATTGTGATGCTTGGACTCCTTGCCAGGATCACAGCCTTGATAGCTACAGTACATAGATTTGTGGCCCTGGTCTCAGCATAGACACTCAAACATTTGGCCCTAGTCACACCTTTAATGTAGACTCTTGTCATTGGTCCCATTTTTCATACCTACTGTACATAGATTCTTGGCCTGGGACTGCACATTGATTCTTAGTTTCTTGGCTTGGTCTCCAGCTTTGATATTTGTAGTCTTGACCTAGGTGAGTATTCATTCGTGATATTTAGATTCTTGGCCAGGATCACAGCCTTGAAGCCTACAAAGTTTTCTGGCCTTGGTCTCAGCGGAGACACTTGGACTTTTGAACCTGGTCTCAAACTGAATTAAAACTGACTCCTGGCATGGGTCTCAGTATTGATACAACTTTTGGCCTGCTCCACAGATTTGTTATTTGGAGTCTTGGCCTGGGTTTTACTTTTGAGACTTCTTGAGATTCTTACTTGGAGACTTAGTACTTAAAATCTGGCACAGGAGGTATAGTTGACCATAAGAAAAATGGAACATAATGAAGCAGTTAAACAATAATTCATATTCATCCCATCCACAATGTTCACATGTTATGATTATGTTTATTTTTATTTAATATTACAGAACTTGGTCTGCCTCATAGGCCACATTAACTTGGTGGTTTATTTGAATGGCTAGTTGGTTAATTGGCCTTGAGGAAACCCTGTATCCATCTGGATAATTAAACTGTCTTGTCATTTTTTTCCGAGGGATGTAGATTAGCTAAAGTAGCTCTGCTTGTTCATCAATGAAATAAATAAATATTGTATAACCTGAATACATTATCACTGCAAAAAGTACAGATGAAGTTTTATAAGAATTACTTTGACAAGTTACAAGGCCCCTGTTTCAGTGGCAGTAATGAGTGTAATTTGGAGACATAATTTGCTCATTATAAACAGCTAATGAAATGGTGTTAATTAATAGGCTGCAAAAGTGGCATCACTTTTATCACTAGGAAGACAGTTGTATTATCCTGCTCTGACAGGTATTTTTGATTTAGAGCAGACTGTATTTCTGTTTTCTTGTCTGTGTGTTGTGGTATTGCACTTTTTTATTTGTTTGTTGGAACAGTTGGAACTACATTACCCACAATGCTGCTGGAATACCTGCAGATAGTTGTGCAACTAGGATTTAGACCTTCATTTATGTCTACCTAAAGAAAAAATTCCAAAACTTTAAATCTGATGATAATACTCTGTCAATGACATTGTGCTCGGTCAAGTCTGACCCAAAGGTGTTGTATAGGTAGTATGTACATTGCATCCTGGAGTCCAAAATATAATGGGACCTTGGCATGCGAATACCTTGCCTTTAGAAATTTAGCAAAAAAATCAGTTCAGTTTATTGTCTATATATTGTGGGTAATATTGGTAATATGTTTGTGTGGCTGGAACGGGTTAAAATTGCTGGAACGCATTTAAATTATTTCCTATAGGAAAATGTTCACAATGTCTTCCGTTATTCTTAACAAAATCTTTTTTCTCCACATTAAATAATCAGATTTCAACCTTTTATTTGGAACAAAAAAACACCAAGAATTAAAAGAAGCATACTGCAGAGACCTCGTGCAAAAGGAGGTATGGCACTTCCAAATTTCCTGTATTATTATTGGGCAGCCAATATAAAAGCATTGATGTTCTGGTTAAATAATGACAATCCCCCTGTTTGGACAATTCTGGAGGGGGCTTCAGTTAACCCCACTTCTTTAATAGCATTATTGTGTTCCAAAATACCATTTGTTCAACCAATCTCTAGTTTGACCTCTAATCCAGTTGTTATACATTCAGTTAAAATTTGGAATAAGGTCAGACTATCGTTTTCCCTTAAAGAGTTACCACAGGCTGGCCCAATTGCTAAAAATTACATGTTTGTTCCATCAATGATGGATGATGCTTTTGACGTTTTGGCTAGAAAGGGTTTGGTCTCACTGTCTGAACTTTATATTGATGGAAATTTTGCATCCTTCGAACAGTTGGTAGAGAAATACGACATTCCCAAATCACATTTTTATAGATACTTGCAGCTTCGGAACTTTGTCGCATTGAATTCTAATAATTCCCCATCATTCCTGCCACTTTCTTTATTAGATTCAATATTTTAATGTAAATCAGTACAAAAACAAACTATACGCAGGATTTATGAATTACTCAGTATGTATGATTCAACACCTTTAGATTTACTCAGAAATAAATGGGAGACAGATTTAGATGAACCAGTTTTAGAGGAAATCTGGCACAAAATAATACAGTGGATTTTCTCATCATCCATTTGCCTTAGACATGCTGTAATACAATTTAAGATTCTGCATCGTCTACATTGGTCAAAAGTCAGACTTTCTAAAATCAAAGCCGATATAGATACCACATGTGATAGATGCAGGCAGGCTCCTGCAACTCTGCTGCATATGTTTTGGACTTGTCCAAGACTTTACATGTTCCGGACTAATATCTTTGAGACCTTTTCTGAACTATTTGGAGAGATAGTAGAGCCATCTCCATTTATTGCATTGTTTGGTGTGCCGCCAGAAAACACTAGCTTTAACCAAAGGAAAATGAAAATATTGGCCTTCTGTTCCCTTTTGGCTAGGAGACTAATATTGATTAAATGGAAAGACTCTGATCCACCAACATTTAGCCACTGGATAAGGGAAGTGATGTACTATCTTAAGCTGGAGAAAATTAGATCTACAGTTAGGGGGTCTACTGACACATTTTAAACTATTTGGCAGCCTTTCTTAACTTTTGCTGAGGGCATGAATGCTGATTATATTGTTCTGTAAAGGACAAAATCTCCCCCTAAGAACTCGTCTCTGGAACAAATTAATTTCATCAACTACTTGAACACTGGATTTCTCATCTATATATCTATGCATAGATTATTTTCCATGATCCTACAGTATGCACACAGACGCACAAAGGGCGTTCAAGTCAAGCTAGGACTTTGGATTGTGCATAATATTCCAGAGAGTGAAAAGCCTCCTTTTATTTCTCTATATATTCTCGTGCAACATTAATGCACTTACAGTATTTCAGTGTTCCCCTAGTGCTTGGATACCATCAAGGTAGAAAGTTTTCTTAGTAAACCATGAACCGGAACCATGATCAGACTACTTGCTTCATGTTTGAAAAGCCGGCCTCCCAGGAACTCCTTTAATTCCCCAAACATGTGTAAATGGTTTGGCAAAAGGTCAGGACTGTACGGGGGATGTGGCAAAAACTCCCAGCTGAGTTCCTGTAACATGCAGATGATGTTGATGAATTATTGTGTATACAGCAGTGTGTCCCACAGACAGATGTGTATCTTATGCAAGTTGGCAACACGTTATCCGTCAATTTTCAAGGACCAGTTGTTTGGCTCACTGAATGCACATGGGAATGACTGCAGTGGGCTCCGTTTGGGTTTATTTTCTACATTCTACTGTACAACGATACTGTTTTTTTTTTTTTTTTTACTTTTTAGCGTTATTTAACTATAATTACTTTTTAACTGTAATTAAGTAGCTACAACAGTCAGTTGTTATTTTAAGACACGGAGGTCAACTGTTTTTAAATAGTTCTTGCAAGAACAGTAATGTTGAGGGCATTTGCAAAACACATCAAGCACCATGATGTCTCTAACTGAAGATCTATCCAGGAAAGCAAGACCAAAACAGTTCATTTAGAGTTACCAGCCGCTACAGAGTTACCAGTAACCAATTAACAAACAGCACCTCAGATTAGAGCGGTTATGAATGTTTTACAGGGCATAAGTAGCAGATACATCTCAATATCAACTGTTTAAATGAGATTATTATATATTTTGGTTCCCTACAGCATTGTTTTACAGTGTAGAAAGAAATAAAAAATGAGGAAACACTACGGAAGCAGAAGGTGTGTCGAAACTGGAAGTGTATACAGTATATTGAACCTTTCTGTTAAGTGGCAACATTGCTGTTGTTAAAACAAGATTTGCCATTGTACCTGTCCAAATGTCGCATTGTACACAGAGGTTCAACACTCACAAATTCTCCACAGCAGTTTGCCATTTCATTTTTTCCCCAAATAGGTTTGACGTTTAGGGCTGATGGTTTTCCGTTTTTCATTCCACATTTTCTCCCTCATTTGATGAGATGTGATAATCAGCAGCTAACAGGAAATGCTTTGACTTGCAGACGGTTTTTCTCTGGTAAAAAAATTTACATTAAGATGGAAAAGAGTCATACGAAGGCGGTGCCGATTGATTTAATTTGCATGTGAAGGGAACAGCTCAGCATACGTAATGCTGCAGCAGCGGCATTTGAAAATGAGTGTTTTTCCCTGCAGCAATTAACAGAAAAATACAAAGGACAGTGAGGTTGTGAATTGGAAGCTGGGAGAGTGACAGAAGGTTGAGCTTTGATGAGAAGAGAAAAGAGCATGCTGATCGTTTGTTTTGAATAGGCACGGATGCCGGGATTGAACTCGGAAAGACAGAAACGGAGCCTGTGACAAAAGACGGCTTCGCCTTTTTAGTGTGTTCCACCCACAACATTCTTTTCATCATCTTGTTATTTAAAATAGTTTCTACCGCCCTTGTAAAGTGTTGTTGACAATGGGAGAACAACCAAGGGAGTGCTTGAGTCTTTCCATAATGTCATGCCCCAAACAATGTGTTTGTTGTATCCTTTAGGAGGAACTGCATCAAGACAAAAGGGCTTCCTGGGCTGCATCCGGTCACTGAAGTTAAATGGAAAGACCGTGGATCTGGAGGAGCGAGCAAAGATCACACCAGGCGTCCGTCCCGGATGCCCGGGTCACTGCAGCAGCTACGGGCACCTTTGTCAGAACCAGGGCCAATGCGTAGACAAGCATAATGGCTTCACCTGCGACTGCGGGGCCTCATCATACTCCGGTACCTTCTGTCACAAAGGTGAGGGAAGAATGACAGATGTATCACGCCGTGGCTATTGGACTGGTCTTCCTCCTTTTGTGATGATTGAAAGAACAGATGTGTTGGTTATCTTTGACCAAAATCCATAATATTCAGTGAAAGCTCACAGAAATCAGGGAAATAATGACTGGTTGAGGTGGGAAAATATTATAGAGTATTTATAAAGCGTCTGGTGTGGCATTTAGAGAAATATTAGCAAAATATAAAACATTACTATTTAATTCTCTAACCTAACTGCATATGTGACATCTCTTCCACAAAGCTCAAAGTATCCAGGAACACACTTACATCTATTAAGAGACCTGTAGCCAGGAGTCAGAAGATAAAAGTGCTCAGCTGCATTTGACTTTTTATGTGAAAAGAAAAAAAAATGCTAATATGTTTTTAGCTCCTTGACTTTAATACCATATGTGTTTTTGGACAGTCTCTTAGAAACCTGTATTAAACAGTATGGACAGAGACCTCTATCCATACTATTTGTATGCTAACACATACAGTATGCTAACACACAGTGCCCTCGGGTGTTCAAACGATGCTTTTGCATTAAAGTAAGTTAGTTACTCACTCCAAAAAATCATCCTATCATAATGTTAGCTAATTCACTAGAAAATTTAAAATATAAGACAATGCTACTGTAGCTAGCTTGTTATTTGCTCAAATTATTGCTAACTGGCTTCTCTAATGTTAGCTAGCTTGCTCAGCTTTGGATTTCAATTACAGAATATACTAGTCTAAACTTATATTAGCTGATGTTTTTAGCAAGCTGTTTTTAGCTCATAAATTCAAATACATGTGATTTAAATCTATCTCTAGCTAATAATGGTAGTTATATTTTGGATACAAAACTATTATTTTTAACAGTTTAGCATGTACAGTAGCCAGGGCTAATTTTGTAGCCATATTAGCTTCTAAGTTCTTATTCATTTGTTACTCCTTAGGCATCTTTGGTGCAAATAACTACTTCTTTTCTTTTCCAGAAGTTTCTGCGTTTTTCCGACCCGACACCTCGGTAACGTACACATTCAAGGAGCCGTATGAGCTGAACAGAAACGGCAGCGCGATGTCCTCATCCATCTACTCCGACATGACACTGAAAGGAGAGAACATATCGCTGAGTTTTCGCACCAGCCAGGCGCCGGCCGTTCTCCTTTACGCCAGCTCGTACTACAGAGAATTCCTGGCTATTTTCCTCAACAGGAACGGTGTGAGATTTTGCTAATCTTCTTCATCTTGTTTCTTTCCACAAAGCTTATGTTTATATGTTTGGATTAGGGTGGAATCACTTAAGACTCGAAGGCTGATAGGTTCATTGTTTGAGATATTGATAGATAATTGATTTTGGACACTTTAATCTAATAGCATCACCAGCTTCCACTGCTATGTAATGGGAAAATGTCAGAGGTTTTCCCAGGTCATTAATCACTAACATTAATCTACACTTGGAGTAGCCCTTAGCATGACTGCGCATACATCACATGTTTAGGGTTATACGATATTTTAAATAAAATAAACTACAGGTCTGCTATTCAAATGGCATAAAAGTTTTTTCCATGATTTGTTCACTGAAGCATCTTCGTCACTTTTTCAGAAAGATATTCCTCTTGACACTGAGTGTCAAACTATTAAATAAGCACTTCTTATTGGTCCTGTAAATGTATCCACCATAGAGTCCTAGGAGGAGACAAAGTGATCTAATGCAAGTCTTTCAATATCCTACATTTCTCAGAGGATTTTTGAGTCAGTTTGATTCGAATTCTGAGTCATGGAAGAAGGAATAAATTTTATTTCGAACACGTGAGGACACCCTGGGGACACGGGCCTGTTAATCATGTGCTAGTTACGGAGAAGCTGCTTTTGTGCATGTCGTTAAAACCGTGACCTTTTGGGTTAGTTAGCTTCAGCACAAGATCATTAAGTATCCATTTAGCGTTTTCCAAGGTCCATAGGAAGCGTTCCCCTCAACCTCTCAGGTCAGAATCAGATTTCCTTAAATTGCTAGCACTTCCAGTGAAGAGATGCGAAGGAGTGGATTGGGGGCAGTGATAATGCTATGTTGTTTTTGTAGTTGTTTTTTCCTGAGTGAAGGTGAAATTAGATTCATTCCTTGGGTGAAAAAAAATAATGGAAAAGGCTTTACAGTTTTTCTCACAGTAATGAAAGCATCCAGGTTTTTCTTTCCATCAAGTGCTGCTCCCTTTTTTCCTCCACGTGTACGACCTTTGTTGATTGTGGCCGAAGAGTTTGGAGAGTTTCAGAAGAGCTTAGATACGTCTATCTACTGTTTAGCGCAAATCATATATCATATATTATATATTATATATTATATAATATCACATATATATATATATTTTTTTTTTACAAATATGGTGACTCTTCCATGCAGGATGACCATGTTTGTATAAGCAACACTGCACAGTATAGAATCGCTCATGTGTGAAATATGGGTGCCCAAGGATTTATATACCGCGCAACTGCACTTTATTGTTTTCATTGCTCGGACACATGCAAAATTTTGCAGGGCATAACCGATATGATTTCTTTGCGGGCCTACTGTAATGAATGAGACTGATAACCGATATTTGAAACCGGTATGCATTTACAGCAACAACAAAAAAATGAAAAACAAACTCCTACAAAGTAGAAAGTTTTAACATTTTTAAAATAAAAAATTAAGGGAGCCCCCATCTGCATTTTATTTATTTTTATAAAGTTGACTGTTTTCTTCTTTTTTTTTTAATTAATCAACAAATAGATAAACAAAACATCTTTCTAAAGGTTTATAAATTAAATAAAGCAAAAAATAATAAAAAACTTAAAGTAAATATGAGCAAAAAAGAACTGAAATTAGATTTTTAACTAATAATTGGTAATTAATGATGCCAGTTCAGATGCACCAGATTGTGCTGCAGAAAGCACAGTTGCTCAGCATGCTCTCTGGTGAGACGCTTTCTATTCAGCTCATTAATTGATACAGATAATTGTAAAAATGCTAAATATTGACCCTGATAATCGGCCAGGAATCCTAGTTGAGCAACACTAGTGTGGATGTTAAGCCTCTGGGTTACTGATCCGAAGATAAGGTACCCAAGCCAGGGGTGCAGTTCTCTAGGCATGTAGCATCATAGTTGATCCTGCGCTCTGACCCTGGCTTTCTAACAAGCTGGTATCTGTGAGGAAAAACAAGTCACTGTGTTGTGTTATGATGTAAGTACATTTTAAAACTTTCCTCGTTTTTCCTCCTGCTTTCACAACCTTTTGCAATCATGGTCTTATATCTTTTCTTCCATTATATCCATCCTTCTTGGTCTGGGCACTCTCTAGTCTTGGTCTTGGTCTTTTTTAGTCCTGCTTTTGTTTGCTAGTCTTTAATAATCTTCAATGATCTGAGTGAAGGAAATCAGTATTTGATCATGCAGT
This sequence comes from Clarias macrocephalus, assembly GCA_011419295.1. Lineage (NCBI taxonomy): Eukaryota > Metazoa > Chordata > Actinopteri > Siluriformes > Clariidae > Clarias > Clarias macrocephalus. The sequence continues at coordinate 26,357 of JAAGKR010003641.1, forward strand.
TGACAGTTTCATAGATGTAGACGCTTCATGTTAGCCTACATGTAAAATGATGTGTGTTCTCTAGAGTATTAAGGCGTCCAACAGATAGGAGCGAGTTCACTCGTCACAGTATTCGTTTTGACAGTATTCCCCCAAAGAGTCCCAGCTCTTTAGTTCTTCTCAAACAGATGAATAAACTCTACCGTGGACTAGATTAGAGGATTATTTATTTATTATTATTTAATTAATTATTAGGATTTAATTAGTTTTAGTGCGTGTTATTGACAGAAGATTAAATTCTTCCTAATGGACGTCTTCATAGCACCATAAATGTGATTCAGTGTTGTTGCTCATCAATGTTGCCATCCTGCTCTAATTAATTAGGTTATTGATAAAAGATTATTCATTGTGACTGTTTATTACATGGCAGCATCTCGTGTGTAACAGAACATTCTGTGCTTTTCAAAGGTCAACTGGAGGTCAAGTACAAACTGCAAAATAACAGAGATGCTGAGGTCTTCAGATCAAGCGTGAAGAATCTGGCCAATGGACAGCTGCACCGAGTGTCTATCAGGAGAGTCCTGGAGAGCCTCAGTATTCAGGTTTGTGGTATTGTTCACTTCGTTCTATTTTACAAGCAATGAACATGTACATTTTAAGAACAAAACTGGGCTTTCAGCAAGTGTCAGTTTCTACAGTCAAGCACGTTTAACCTTCAAGCTCAACTAAAGTTTGCAGCCGATAACATGGACAAAAGAAATGAAAAGTTTTGACCAGAGGTATATTTGAGTAAGTAAAGGTAAGGCATTGAGCTGTTAAACATGGTGGTGGTAACATCATGCTTTGGGTAAGTTTAGCTGCCAGTGCAACTGAAGTGGATGGAATAATGAAGGATGACTATGTCAGAATTCTTCAGCAAAATCTCAAATCATCAGTTAGCTGGTCAAAACTTAAATACAAAAATAAGTGTTCGAACATGACTGTGACAAACACACAAAGCTGGTTGTGGTATAAGGATAAGGATGGTCAAGTTTAAAATTTTGGAGCCTCAAACCTATTAAAAATTTGAGAAGGGTCACATATTCAACCAGATAGAATTTTATTGCAGTATACTCAAGCACGCTCAATATTCAACCAAATATTAATGTTTTCTATATGTATATGTATATTTTGTATCCTGTGTTCGTTTCAGAAAGCCGAAATAAATGAAAACGTCCATGTGCATGATCACTGACTCTATGTATGTAAACTTCATACTGCAACTACAGCTGGCGTGACTTGTTACAGTACATAGATTATTTTATTATTTTGCTTGTTAGGTATCTTAATCTTTGACACGAGTAAACCACGTTGTTAAAATCATATAAACACCTTCAAATAATTTTTATAATATACATGTATGACAATTGAAAATAATTAGCATTTTAGACCAACATTTGCATACAAAATATTATTTAACAGATCGGTTGAATTCTTAATTCCAGTTGGTCATATGGGGTCAATTAGTTTTTCTATTAAGTTATCTCTGATGCTTGTTTTGGCTGCAAGGAAAATTGTAGCTCTAGTTCTAACATATTATGTTTTTTATTGCAAAAACTCATTCCAGAAGTACGTACACAAACAAGATTTGGCGTTAATTAATTGAATCGTAGGTAGCATCATTAGCATGTTTTACTTAATACAGTAGCTTAGCTAGCTGGGTAACCTTAGCTACCAGCTGAAACATGGGCATATTGCAAGTACTGAGATTACAATATGGTTAAAGGATGCACCAAAACATTATAATTATATGCTTGTTATAATTAACTGCATTGTTATTGGTGAGAAACACAAACCAAAAGAGTTTTGCTCAGCATGTTAGCAGGATCGCTTCTAATCATTCCTTAAGAAGTGCACCCGTTTGAGACGCTTGAAAAAGGAGCCAGATGAGAGCACATAACAGAAACCAGGCAGGCAGGATGCGTTGCCCAGGTAGCCATCAATCACTTCGCTGCGCTAACAGATATGTGCTTTTATAATAACCTGCCAGTCATTTCTGTAAACTTGGACTCCTTGGATTGGTGGAATGGTGTTGCTGGGGTGTAGCGCAGTCATGATATGGTGCGAGCGACCGTGTAACCGCTTATGTTTACGCCAGAAAATCACTTTTGTTTGATTATCAGCTGAAATGTAGGGAGTAAAATTACAGGCTTTTTATCAAAAAACGTAGTGAGTAGAAGTAAAAAATATCGCATTTGAAAAAAACTCAAAAAGAGTACAGATGCATGAAAATAAAACTAAAAATAAAACGCCACCTCATTCTACTGTGCCTCTGAAATATATTATTGAATGAGAACTTGTACTTTTCTTTAGTTCATTCATTTCAACCCCTGAGTCAATACGCAATCTGCTGCGTCAAGCCGAAATGCGCCTCGGACGAGTGTTACTCGGTAGATAACCTTCGCCAATTAGTCTAAGCCTTCATGATAATTGCGTTTCAAAGATGTGAGCTCATCTAGGCAATCTTTCTTTCCCGATTCGAGCACTTCCCAATTTGTCTTCCCCCGCGGAGCAATAAGAGGCCCTGCGCCACACAACGGCATGTTTAAACGGCTTTGAAGAGCAGCTTTAATTAAAAAAAAAGCCTCGCCGTGGACGAATGATGCTCGTGAGCATTTGAAACATGAAAGCGCTAAAACCCTTTTCAGCATGACAGTCTTCTCTGTTTACTGAAGCTCCTTTGCATCTCCTAGATTGATCAGAACGCGAGGGAGGACTTCAACCTATCATCAGACGTTGACTTCAATGCCATCAAAGCCATCGTCATCGGGAAAGTGCCTGGTGAGTAAGACCATTAAAATGCTGTCAACGTCTGTCTGGGCGGCCTATTAGAGAGTGCTCTAAAAGAAAAAAAAAATATTAAGATTGTTTGCTCTCATCCGTACATCGCTTTCAAGATTCTGTTCCCAGCCTGTGCTTTCAGTTATAATGGAAAAAAAAACACAGCTCAAAGAAATGCATGTGGAATGTCGCTATAATTGATCATTATGGATTATTATATGCATTTCAGCGCAGGACAGGAAAGATGAAATGTCTGGGACATGTGACTACGACTTCAAGGGCTATGATGAGATGAGTGTTCAGGAAGCCAGTGAGATAAATTAAGGATGTGGCTGTTGCTAGGTCTTCAGGAGAAAAACAAAACAAAACAAACAAAAAAAAAAAATATATATATATATATATATATATAATGTGTGTGTGTATAGTCCCCATCCTATCACATCAAAAAATATCCTCCAAGGACATCTTTATTGTTTGACTCAACCCATTGTTTCCCTCTTCTTTAATCAGTTACCTTGTGAAATCTGATCTGGTTTTTCAGATCCTGGAGGAGGCCAGTGGAGCTGCAATATTTAGCATAATCGCCTTTATGTTGGTTCCACAAGCACATTTCTCTGTAACTCCATACAGCGAGAGTGGCAGAGTTTAAAGCAGAAAACATAAAAGAGCATTTTCTGTCATTCGCAACAAAGCCAGGCATCGATCATTACCCTGTAATAAATACAGAATAAAAGATGAAACACGCAACCGGGGAGAAGAGTAAAAGCTGTAGGTTGAGTCTGACATTCACAAAGCAAGAGTGTTGAGATTTTCCATGAGCATAAGAAACACTGGTCAGATCACTTGTTTTTACACCACAAATCCACAAAAACATGTCAAGATCTTCCTGTAAAAAAAAAAAAAAAAAAAAAATGCTAAAACACAAGACTGGATACCTCCTAAAACTCGAATCGATGTCTTGTAGATTCCTCTGTCGTATATCCTTCAGTCCGTGACCCAGAAATCGATCGAAGTCCACCATCGTTAAGGACATAATTTTTAAAACGCACTTGGAGGAATTGAGGAAGGAGAAGAGCGGAGGCTTTTACAGTGTGTCAAGGATATACAGTACAGGTGCTCGCTAGGCAGGAGCCTTTTAAAGCTTTTATGCAACCGCAGTGTAGATATCTGTACATACAGTGTGAATGTATTCAATGTCACAGTAATAGGAATAATGCAGAAAAAATATCCTTGAATTAGAACGTGCCTTGCTTTTAAAACACCGATGTAATAAATAGGTGGTAGGAGGGTTTTTTTTTATTTGTAAAAAAATATGAACAGTTATGCGTGCAGTTGTGTACATGTTTGTTTAAGGTTAATTTAAACATCCTATAATTGCCGTTATGGATACTGTGAGTTCACGTAACACCACTTAATTAGAAACAGCAAAAGAAATTTTTAGGAGGGTGGAGCTACAGTAAGAAGTGACATAAGAAAAGAAAATAAGGCAATCTGTTTTAGGCATATTTATTTGGATGATTTATTACAGCCTTAATGCACAGATAAACACCAAAAATACACCTACAGTATGAAGAGTCCCTAACGATTAGCATTTGAATGCTAATACTGCTAACATGGGCAGAAAATATACTTCCTTTCAACTGTGTGTACATGATGACCGGCTCACATATCCTCTGTTCACTTGGTGCGTATTTGGGCAGGTCCTCAGAAATTGACACAGTGTGCCTGCCATGTGCATAAAACGTGCATAAAAATGGTAGTGGCAGTGTAGTCTGGAAAAGCAGGTAGACATTTTGGAGAAGTTGTGTAACTAGGTCCACCTGTATGATGTATCTTTATCGCTGCACAGTGACAAAGTATACGTGTCAAAACAGTTGAAAACAGGGAGATAATTACTACCCTAAAGCTATCCTATTCTAAGGCCCTCGCGCATAGCCATAGTTGTTTACTTTATCCAAACTGTCTGATTTGAATTCTTAACTGTGCCCCCTACTGGAATCCTCCAGCACCACGTGTAGCATGTAGGCAAGTGTGTGACCAAATATGCTCACGACACATGGCTTAACAGTGAGTAAACATCTGCCCTAAGATAAAAGTCGCATCATGTCACACATAAGTCCAGTGTAGTCTTTTTCATGTAGGATTATGTTAATATCCTCTTGGATAACGCTGCTTATGGGCTGCCTAAATAAACATTCATAAGACATCTCTGAAGTTGTTAAATAGTGACCTTTATCTAAAGTGGAGTGATAATGAAAGTTATTTGTAGCCAATGGCAAATAAATTGTTTAAAAGTAAAAATGTTTTCAGATCTTTGCAATCTGCTGGTTAATAATAGTTAATGGCAGATAGATAGATAGATAGATAGATAGATAGATAGATAGATAGATAGATAGATAGATAGATGTCTTCTTCTATTATCGTTACATTATAGAAGAATAGATTTCTCTACATAAAATTTATGTACAATATGAATATAGTAATAGATGCAAATGCAGGAATGCTAAAAAAATAATAATAAAAATAATGTATGTTTGTTTTTATTATTATTATTATTATTCGTCAATGTTTTTTTGGTTGGTATGTTTTTAATTTGTGTTAATTGAATCATTTGAATGCATTTCAATTTCAATCTTCTTTGTTTTCATTATCAGAAACTTAAAGGCAGTAGATTTTATATAAGAGAGGGAGGGAAAGACACGATATAAAGAGGCATACGCATATGAGAAGATTTAATATATGAGTGCACAGGAGAGACATAAAGCAAAAGAAAGGGGAATAGGGAGACAGACTAAGAAAAAGCAAGTGAGACAGGGTGAGAATCAGTCCAAAAAAGATCATGAGAAAACGAAACCATATATATATATAGTCAGACGAAAAAATGTATACACACTCCAGGAAAAGAAAAACTTGTAAAATGATTTTAATAAATTTATTGATATATGTTATATTTTGATATATATGATTATATTATTTAAACAATATGATAATATTATTTTTGATTTTTTCCCCGATTTTCTCCCTAATTTAGTCGTGTCCAATTCCTCCCCGTCACTAGGGGGCTCCCACATTAAGGCTACTACTACCACTCAGCCGGGAGGGCCGAAGACTATCACATGTTTCCTCCGAACCACGTGACGCCAGGCGACCGCATCTCACTCGTGCACCGTTGGGGGCGGCGTAACACACTCGGAGGACAGCGCTATCCGCTCCCTCCGTTGCACGAGCTCACAGACGCCCCTGACTGGCTGTAGAGCCGTGATTAACATGGGAGCACTATGTACCTCTCATCCCTCCCCTCTGAGAGAGCTCGGCCAATCAGCTCTCTCTAGACCTCCGGCTGCGAGAGGTTACAGCACCATCCGGGACTCGAACTGGCGATCTCCGGATGATAGGGCGAGCGCTTTTACCACTGCACCACTCGGAGGCGATAATATTGTTAATATTATAGTAATATAATATATTTTTCTTTTTCTGATGTGTGTATACTTGAGTAACATCCGATTCTTAATCCATAGAGTTTAATATGATGTGGCCCACTCTTTGCAGCTACAGTATAACAGCTTCAACTCTTCTGGGAAGAGAAGGAGTGTGTTTATGGAAATGTTTGACCGCTCTTCTATAAGCGCATTGAGGTCAGGACAGTCCAGGCAGTCAGACAGTCAGATTCTTTCACACCAAACTCGCTCATCCATGTCTTTATGGACCTCGCTTTGTGCACTGGTGCGCAGTCATGTTGGAACAGGAGGGAGCCGCCCCCAAACTATTCCCACAAAGTTGGGAGCATGAAATTGTCCAAAATGTCTTGGTATGCTGAATCATTAAGAGTTCCTTTCACTGGAAATAACCCAACTCCCAAAAAACAACCCCACATCATAACCCCCACCTCCGCCAAACTTTACACTTGGCACAATGAAGTCAGACAAGTACCTTTCTTCTGGCAACCGCCAAACTCAGACTCGTCCATCAGATTGCCAGGCAGAGAAGCATGATTCGTCAGTCCAGAGAACACGTCTCCACTCCTCTAGAGTCCAGCCAGTCACATGCTGCCGTTGTTTTAAATCGACTTTGAATTGACATGTTTCCATGAAGCTCTCTATGCACTTTTCTTGAGCTAATCTGAAGGCACCGCAGAGCCCAATGATGACTGTTGTACTTATTCCTATTTTATGACAGTGGTAAGACCTTCAGTCAACATTTGCATGCACATTCACACACTACGGGCTTATTGGGAACGCCAGTTACCCTAATCTCCAAGTCTTTTGAAAATTTAATTAAAGAAACTGGAACAAATGTTAAACTGTGACAGACTGCAGAGTGCCTAAAGATACAATCGAAAAATTGGTTGTTGTATGTAACAAGCTCAGCAGCAACCTCATTTCCCCTCTTGTTTAATAATCACCGGCCTGAAAATCTGTCATCTGTTTCATACAGTAGGTCAACGTGTGGCTCACCAAATGAAAAACTGTCCCTCAGGAAGCCTGGAGGACTATTCCTCAAAACAACATCAAAAAATACAAGAAAGTCTTGTCTCTTTGGATGCAAAATATTGGTAAAATAAATTATTGGTATTTCAAGAATTTTGCACTTTACTGTATAATAAATTTGTTCCCACTGTAGAACATTTACGGGTCTCACTCTGGACAACCAAAAGACCAAAAGTACTCCTTATAAAAGTATTCAGATGTCAACAAAAAACATCAGTCTACACTTTAGGGATTCAAAGATCAACCCAACATTCCACTTGGAGCTTTCTTACTGTGTTTTAGGTGAAATGTATGTATAAAAGTTCATACGTACCAGTAAAGCTTGTTCAATGGAATTGAATTGACTTGAATTTGGTACAGTACGGTGGCGTAGGGATTAGAACTGTGGCCTTGCACCTCCAGGGTCGATGGTTTGATTCCTGTCTTGTGTCTGAGCGCAATGGAGTTTGCATGTTCCCCCCCTGTGCTTGATGGGTTTCCCCCTGGTATCTTCCAAAGACATACAAAGTAGGCTGATTGGCATTTCCAAATGGACCATTGTGTGAGTTTGTGCTTGTGTCCTGTGATAGATTGGCACTATGTCAAAGTCGTCCCCTGTCTCATGCCCCAAGTGACCTCGGAGCGGCTGTGAGTGAGAGAGTGAATTGAATTGAACAGAGAAAGATATACTGTGAGAGGCAGACTAGGTGAAACACAGAGAGAGACAGATAAATATAGTGTTTGTGTGTGTGTGTGTGTGAGAGAGAGAGAGACCAGGATCGTGAGAGAGAATTGCTGAGGAACCGAAGTAAAGATAGGGAGAGAAACAGATGGATTCTTCTCATAACTCTTTGCCATATAATGACTTTAGAATTAACACCATGACATTTATGTTTGTGTGTGTGTGGGTGTTCATGCATATATATATATATATATATATATATATATATCAACAGACTATGACGAGCTGGATGCAGAGATAACTCGTCTGGCGTCTCAGGGCTTCACAGGCTGTCTGTCAGTGGTCCAGTTTAACTCCATCTCTCCTCTAAAAGCGGCGCTGCTTCATCCACACGCCAGTCCTGTTACTGTCACAGGGACACTGACCGAGTCCAACTGCGGCTCATCTTCGTCATCGAGTCCCTACGCAGCCGAGACCACCCACTCACTGTCAGGTACAACATGCCACATCACCTCCATCTGAGTGTCAAAGAAAGTTCCTTCAGACTCCATCCCCCTGCAGCTTCTTATAGCTCAGGGCTCAACTGTTCCGTCCTGGATATAAAGTTTAAATGATTTATACTGTAAAAGGCATGACATTTAAAAGGAGAAAAGAAGTACACAACCTCAGCAGCAAACTTTATTCTTAAAAACAACATTTCGGCAAATATTAAGGCACACTATCAAGGCAGAATGAATTCCCCACATTCCCAGTTTTCCCACGTCATATGTTGCCTTTTAATTGACTTTGCATTCGTTACAAAATTTTAGGTTTTACTTATAAATCACATAGAACTCTGTGACCGCTGCAAAGTCATGCTGAACTGCCAAGAACCAGTTAAGGACTCAAAATGTGCTCCACCTTCTGTATGATAAGATTTTCTTGGGGCGGTGGTAGATCAGTGGGCTATGGGTTACTGATCAGAGGGTCTCCGGTTCAAGCCCTACAGTAGCTCCACCATGCTGCCACCATTGGGCCCTTGAGCAAGCTTAACTTTAACGCTCTCTGCTCCTGAGGCACCATATCATTGGTGACTCTGCACTCTGACCCCAGTTTTCTAATAAGCAGGGATATGTGAAGCAAAGAATTTTACTTTGCAGTAATGTACAGTATACAGTATGTGACAAATGAAGACGCATCTTTTTACCCACACTCCAGTAGTTACAGCTCAAAGCTGACCAAAACAATGAATCTGGGATGTTTTTGCATTGGGATGTTGTAAAGAGACTTTAACCTCCTACAAACCACTATAATCCGTCTTAAGAACTGCTACAGATTTTTTTTTTTCAACTACGTGACAACCTCTACCACCACAGCTAGGATGAATTATCCTGTAACGAATTAATTTTCCTGTAACGTTAGTTGTAAGAGACCCAAAAGTTATATTCTTCCTTTTTCCATCCACATGCCTTGTTTCCGAAGTGCCTTTGCCTTTTCTAGATATTCTTCCCAAACATCAGTTGTTTGCTTTTCGTGCTGATGAATCTTCCATGCAGATCATGTTGCATTTCTTGCTAGCATACTGAAAGAATTATTATTTTTTTTTGATCATCCATATTTTCAAAGTTGACATGTCTGGTTGACACATCAGACAGTGGAAACTGTGAGCAGGTAGTGCTTTGGGACCGTTTTGTAGCCGTCTTCTTTGGCGGCCTCAAGTTCAACTTCATTTTGCTTTGTGGATTTGAATAAGTTTTGAATAAGTCACCCATGTCTTAATACTGTAAGTCAATTACGGCCAAACAAATACTGAGCATTTACACCTGGAAAGAGGTCTAAAGTTGTGCAATAATTGTGTTTAGTGTTTTTTTTTTATACTGTATATACAAAAAAACTATTTTGAGTGCTGAAATTACTCAATTTAAAAACAGTTTGTTACAGTTAATGTTAGATAATCTAAAGACTTGAGCCATTAGAAAGTGATTTGCGTGAGGGTTAAATCAATAAAAGTATGCGTTACAGTAAGAAGCACTTCCACAAAAAGATCTAAGTACAGTCTCTTCGTTTTCAAAAGACATGGCATGGGAAAAAGACTTTTTCTGTATCTTTGTGAAAGCCACATGCTGATAATTAAATTAAAGCTCAAATGTGGCCAAACAGTTATTAATCTGCATCGAGATATTTTAATTTGCATTTTCTTTCTTCTCTCAGTTTCCACTTTCGCGCTTTACTGCCTCTCTGCACCGGGCCTTGTGAATGCCGAGTCTGATGCTCTGTGTGTCTCTTCTTTCTCTTCTTTCCCTCTGCTGTAGATCATGTGGGCACTGTAGGAGAGCCCGTAGTCAATGCAATCAGCGGCGACTCGGCTTTGATTGGAGGTAACAGCAGTCCTAGCGCACTTTCCTCGTGTTAAGTTGATGAAGAAACCTTCACAGAAACTGATTGTTTGCTTTTTTCTTCCTTTACTGCCTTTAACACGTCTGCACTTCTGCTGTACTTTTCCAAGAAGGACTGCTAACGCTGTTCCTCCCGCATTAGTATCGACTCAAACCTGAAAACTTTTTTAACCCTTTTTATATTATGGTATCTAGACCAGGTTCAACACGATTTATGCCACAGGACTGTAGAATCCTCAAATTGGATCAGTCAAAAGGTGATTGCATTTCTCCAACAATTTCTGGAAGGAGTCTCCAGAGTCAGAGGAGTAACTGTTACAGCTACAGAGCTGATTATTTTCCAATAAAGTATTTTATTTATTTATTTTATTTTAGGGAACCCTAGAGTGATCAAAGAAAAAAAAAAAGGCCATGTTTTACTACATCATGTGCTTACATTTTTATGGTGAGTGCACAAGATAGCAACAAGCAAACTAGAAAAAACAATGATTTGAAAAATTGAGTTTAATATTATACCTTTTATACTCCAGATATTTGCGAATGACAACCTTTCGACAGTCACTTCTAGTTTTCACTTATTTTATACAGTGGTACCTCGGCATACAAATGCGCCCCTTTAAAAAAAATTCGCCTTAAGAACTGAATATCTATCTTTTACGGCATACGGGTGATCGAACCGAGCCGGACCAAACGCTGGCTTACACCTACATTGCGCGTACGCCCACCTTGCGCCTAAGTCGTGTGTATGTACTTGTTCGCAAATTTGTTTGCGTCAGTGAAAAGCCAAGAGAAGCAAGTTTACTTATTTTTTTGTGCGTTTTTTTGCATTTTGTGCAAGAAGCAAGAAGAAAAGGGACCCACTTTCAGTTTCGCTATTTTTAAAGCAGCCGGTGCCAAGAGGGATCATAAATTAAGGTTAAGTAATTATAGTGTTGTAATTCGTAATGTTGGTAACGGATTATCTGCATTTATTTAATTTCCTATGGGAAAATGTGTTTTGCAATACAAATCTTCATCTTAAGAGCTCGCCTCCGGAACTGATTAAATTTGTATGTAAAGGCACCGCTGAGCACTGTCGCCTTGCACCTCCAGTGTCTGGGTTCGATCCCCGGCCAGGCTCGATTCCCGTCTCTGTGTGCATGGAGTGATGGGTTTCCTCCGGGTACTCCGGTTTCCTCCCACATTCCAAAGACATGTAGGTTAGGTTAATTGGCGTTCCCAAATTGCCCATAGTGTGTGAATGAGTGTGTGAGTGTGTGTATGTGTGTGTGCCCTGCGATGGATTGGCACCCTGTCCAGGGTGTGTCCTGCCTCGTGCCGTAAGTCTCCTGGGATAGGCTCCAGGCTCCCCGTGACCCTGAATACAGGATTAAGCGATAATGACGATGAGTGAGAGTGAGTGAGTGAGTGAGTGAGTGAGGCACCACTGTAGAATCAATAATCAATCTTTCCACCACTACTCTTTTGTAAAATGAAGAATACAAAATAATCCAGCTGTTATGTTGCACAGAAACTTTCAGACATTTCGTACCTGTTAAAGTAACAGCTATACTCTTAAGCCCCTTTCACACAGCCGGTTCAAGGTGGGAATATTGCACTGTTCCTGTGCCTCAGCATTGTGTATGAAAGACGTGGAATCGGCTGGGTCGATGTTGACTCGGGAGCAGAGGTCGTGACTGGACGAGAGCTGTATGGAAATAAGGATCTCCCCACTGTGGAAGGGGGTCTGACTTTTTGAGATGTGTGGTGTGTGTGTGTCAGGAGGTTTAGAGCGTTTTCACATTTGTGCCCCGTGATCGTTTCCAAGAACACTTGACCCCAAATTCTGGGTCATTTTGATCAAAGAGAACACAGATGGGAACTCTGCTGGAAGAGGTGTTCTTGAGAACAATACAGTGTACTCAGACGTGGATCAAATCAGACATGGCTAATCATACCCGAGAACGGAAGTAGATCACTGTTTAGACGTGCCGTTATCAGTGGGGGGGGGGGGGGGGGGGGGGTTGGACGGGGAGCGATTGTTCCTGTGCATAGTACAAATCAATCATGCCTAATGTGAAAACGCCCTTAATCAACAGTTAGCAGGTAACATACCGATATCTTATATAGATTAGAGCAGACATACACACTGCACTTAATCAGTGCTGAAGCTGTAGTGCATCAAGACCAATGAACTGCAAAACCAGCTGAGCTTGAGACTGATCATCAGGGCAAGGCTTTTATTTTTGGATTACATTAAAATAGTGCAATAGAAAGCAGTGCACCAACTGAGCATTAAAAGACATAAGATGTAAAAATAACATTTTAATTTTTTTAACAGATCCCGCCTTCTGTGTTATAATTGGTTCACAAGAATTCAGCTCTCATCTATGAGTGATTAGGAAGCCAATCCTAGAGTTTGAAGGCGGGACTTAAAGACAGCTCGGTTGAGCAGCTGTTCGGTGAGAAATGAAAGTGAATTGGGTGGAAAATGAGCTCTAAGCAGAGTGCTGAGTGTAACTGTGCACAGATACAGTAGCACCTTAACATTTACTGTAGTTTCTGCATTTGTACTTTTGAGAGCAATAGTATGCACATAGTATTTTTCCAGTGCATGCGTTACACTTCACTCTAGACGCCGATGCTGTTGTGGTAAACAATACACCAGGACTGATAGTGGAAAACTGTGCAGTACTTAAAAGCGATCCTCGAGAGTGACTTATCACAGAGCGTGTGGGTTACAAAATATGAGGGAAAGTGCAATATATAGAAGGGCTTATTATATTGGAGGCCTTGATAGTGTGATTTTTATGTGAAATGAACTTTAGAAAGTAGTAATACTGGAAACTCCTTCCATAAATGAAAGGTAATATCTCTATCACATGGACAGTTGTTAATTATGTCTTCAGTCTGTTTATGGGGTGTGCCCAAATGTCTATGTGAGTCCCTGTGCATTGTTACCTAACTAAACCGCAATTTGATTGGTGAGAGTCACTGATTGGTGAGAGACATTAAAATTAATTATAAACTCAATATAAAACCCGTCCATGGCCTGAATTAAATATTATAATCATTAGTGAATCACTGTTGTGTGAGCGGAATAAAAGTGCGAATGTGCCGAATGAAATCTGTATTTAATCAACACCTTCTGACCAATCAGAACTAAGAATTCTACAGCTGTGTTCGGTAAGAACAAATAGCACACACACATTCAAAACCCTGAATTCATTTCTATTCAATAGAAAGAAAGCTCTTAAAGGAATAGTTAAGAATAGTTTTCCTGCTCTGACGTTTGTCACCTGGAACGCGATTACAATGTCAAGTAATTGGGGCCAAATCCCAGAACCCTTTTTCTGTGCAAAAATGCATTCCAAAGTTCAGATTCATATAAAGCATCCGCAGTCTCACACTGCCGGTTGGTACCTTTTAAAAGTTGTGGCGTATTTAGGACAAATTTCCTAGCCTGGAAGAGCGTATATCTACAGTACAGTAGTTTGGGTAAGCCATATGGACATTTTGAAAGATCTCAGTGGGTCTACAGAAGCTTCATATGAGTCTCAGCTGAAATTTGGGAATTTTGAGAGTTGTGGAATTTGTCCCTGATCGCTTGCATTGCTCGCATCAGTGTCGGTGTGCAGAGCAGACCAAGCCCTATGGTGATTTAAGACAGACTTGAAAAATATCCAAACTTCCCCTTTAAGGACACCAAGACTAATTTAGCATTTAAAGAAATGATTTGTTGGTTTTAGGAACTTTCCGCACCATCATCGAATTTCCTCTCCTCAACCAGAGTAATGTGGCATTAAATTAAGCTGAGATGTATTTTTGGCCCAGCGATTGCGGAGTCTCTTTTCCTCGGCATAATTACATACACGCTGCTTAACAGAATGCAGTGGAAGATATGCTCAGGAAATACCACCTTATGACAGGAAGTACAGCTGGTCCTTTTTAGAAGCACTGATAAACCAAAATACGCATGAAGTGTAGGTTTTAAATTAATGCATCAAATGAGTCACATTTGTTTGAGTAATCGCATTAGTCAACCCAATTCGAGCCTGACTAGAACAAGACCCTACATTAAGATTAATATAGAGTTCATGAAGATCTCATTATTGGCTTTAAATGTCCTTTTTCGATTCAGACACAGTTTATCAGATAAATCACATGAAATCTACTTGCACTTTTTCTAACTGCAAAAGTCATGACACTTTCCTAGTGGAATTATTAAAACTATCACAGCGAGGCGTTTATAAAGAGCCCATTGAGCAGAGATGTACAATTCCACAGTAGGGTTTATGGTTTTAATAAAAACCTTGCAAAATCGCTCGAGTAGCAAGAGAATAGATATGATGTACTGTAATACCACTCTTTGGCATCTTCTTGTGTGTTGCGCTCATTATTATTATTTTTATTTCCAGGTGTCATCGCAGTCGTGATCTTTGTGATCCTCGCCTGCCTGGCTGTCATGGCACGATACTTCTACAGACAGAAGGAGACGTTTCAGACCCAGGCGCCGAAAGGAGGGAAATCGGAGGACGGTCCTGAAACAGCGTTTAACACTGACCCCAGCGCTCAGAGTGTAATGAGCGAAAGCCAAAAAGAGTACTTCATATGAAAAAGCCTTTCCTTTTGGAGATCGTGAAACTTATGGCCAAATCCAGGATAGCAGAGGACAGAAATGCCTCGCTGAGATTTGACTGATTTAACGTTTTTGGCGAGTGCACTGAAAAAATGTCGTGCAGAGGAAAAAACTGAAAACGGTTAAATCAAGACATGAATAAGAACTCTGTTAAAAAATATATATCCTTTTTTTTTTTTTGTACATAGGGTGAAAAGTTACAAAATTTGCCACAAATAACAGTGTTTCTAAGATGTGTACAATGATCTTCATTAACTGTAAATATTCTTTTGAAATGTACATGTGGAAAAGAGATATCTTTGTAACTGTTACCTTTGCCTTTTATTCAGGATTTATTGAAATGCCCCATTATACGCACTTACACTTGAAGAAAGCACTGATCATTTCATACAGTGAGATCCCAACGACTGAGGCTTGTGCGTCATTAAAAATTATTCAAAACGTGCAAAAGTGGAAAAAAAATTATTTCTGAATTATATTATTGCTTGAATAATTCAATTTAGAAATAAATTATTGCATTCGATTTAAAATAATCCAAGAATTATATTAAAAGTTTTGTTTCCAGGTTTAAAAAAAAAGAAAATAATCAA
Source organism: Clarias macrocephalus (assembly GCA_011419295.1). Lineage (NCBI taxonomy): Eukaryota > Metazoa > Chordata > Actinopteri > Siluriformes > Clariidae > Clarias > Clarias macrocephalus. Next base: position 41,887 of record JAAGKR010003641.1, read on the forward strand.
AAATTTCTAAAAGTTTCAGGTTTTGATCTCACTGTATACCTTATTGGTGAAAAAAAAATACAGTATGTCGGATGCAGTATGGAGAATATAAATTTATCTGTGTAGCATATATAATATAATATATTTGCACACACACACACACACACACACACACACACACACACACACACTAATGAACACAGCAGTGAGTCAACCTTCTTTCTTTTTAAATTTTGAAATCTTTTAAAATCAAAAAGAACCCGTAGCGTGTGATGTGCTCTTGCGTGATTGTCCGGTTCTCAGGTTATGAGTGTTTTTTGCTCTTTGTGAACAGAAGGCCTTGTTTCTTTCGGCCGCTCTTTAGACTGAAAGCTCTAAGCAAGCATTCTGGCGGTTCCCCCGTTGATTTCTGTGGATTTCCTGGACAAAAATAAATTGTGATTTGCACCTAAATGCCAGTGTGAACTAACTGCACTGGGTGTGGATCACTGCACACTCATACACTGTAACTATGACTAAATTTTTGGAAAGAGTGTGAAAATTCAAGAAAATTAATGTTTCCTAGGATTGGAACAGTCAGTCCAACGACCAAAAACTGTTTACGTGTCTCCGTTTAACAGAAATGAACACAACATACTTTGCTGTATGTGCAGTTCCTGGATCAAAATAAAATTATGATTGTTACTTAATATTGTCACACATTGAATCCTGGACTATGAACATCCCACATACACACTTTTTCCAGATACTGTATCATCCAGTATGTTCAAAGAAATACGTTAAATCTAGAGGCTTTTCTAATGTAAAGTGTTAATTTTAAAAAGGAAAGAATTGTAAACTATTTAAAGAACCACTCGGTAACAACTGTGCTTAATAATGGAAAGTCCAATAGTTCATAGCATGATATTCCAAAATATAAGAAATTCTTTTAGGAAAAAATATACAGTATATATAGATGTTTTATTGATCTTATCTTTCTCTAAGTAAAGGTTTTCATACTGTACAGTATATGAGTTCCATGAAGAAACTATTTAGGACGCAAAGGTTCATACGTAACTATCTAAAGAACCCTTCAGGAATTATTTTTGTTTCACATTGCAAGTTCTAAAAGTTCACGTTTTCACATTATTCGATTTGTTTTTAAATTATCAGAGGCGTTCAAGTGAAACCAGGACCTGTGATAATATTTCTCGAGAATGAAGGCATAAAACCGATTGACATTTACAGAAGACTTTAAGCAGAGTGTGGTGATGAGACGCTTAACTGCGGTAAAACCTTGAACGAAGGCGTAAAAAAGGCTGTTCACCCGTGAATGAAGAAGATCCTGCAGAATGCAGACCCCACCGCAGTCGTTTCCGTGAACATCCGGCTAGTAAAATGCCTGATCCTAAATATATTTAGTCTACTTAAACTTGTCTCTCAGCAGCAAAACATTTTCCTTAACATCTCTTAACCCTCTAAAGAAGGTATGCTCCAAAAATAGACAATTCATAGAATACTTTTATTTATTTGTTGATTTTTTTAACCACTAAGAAAAGCATTGAAAAGAACCCCTTTAGAGAGAGAGAGAAAAAAAAAGACTTTGAAAAACATGAACTATGAAAAACACTTTTAGTCTAGAAGATCAATTCGAAAAGGTTAAATCTCGACCAAAAAATGGTTGTTTAAATTGTCTTCAGGTCTCTACAACAGAGGGTTTCTACAGTATTAGACTTCTTGAGTTCTGAGTTGAAATCAACAGGAATACATTTCATGACCCTTTGTTCTGTAAAACAAGGGTTTACAATCAAATGTTCAGGAATTCTTTGCTTCTTAAACCATCCAGACCAAATACTGCATATATACACATACACTACATAGAACCCTATAAACTCCGCATTTTTCCAAGAACGTGCGATTCAAAAGGTCTGATCCAGTTACTGTACATCAATTAATGTATGAAAACTTAATACTAACTTACCACCACTTATGATGGAAAAATAATTAATATGCCCAGGAAAGACAAATAGTCCTTGAATTTCTTGTATAATGTCGTCACTTCCATATAAAAACCACTGACCAGATACCGTTTGGGCACAGCAGTTACACTGACGCACATCAGGTGGGTATGTTAGGGGGTCTTGGAGTTGTTTAAATGTATTGCATGTACATTTTTTGCTCATCAACTTATATTTTCCATTTCCATTTACAGTTCCTGGGTTTTAAATATATGGACCTCTTTTATTCTCTTCTGTTAGTCTTAACACCAAGTAAACCTATTCCCTGTTGCTTTCCATGCATTTCTTAGATAAAAAATAAACTGTAATTGCTTTTTTTTTTTTTTTTTTTTGCTACCAGCGAACACCATGACCCACCTGGGTCATTTTGACAAATGTTACATAAATGGAAATACGCTACTTATGTTATCTAACAGCCAGAGACGGTGTGTCCACAATACGTAACAGGTTTCGTAATATTTTAAAAACAACGGTCTGTGACGGATCTAATCTAAATCAATCAATACAATTTTAATTGCAATCCATTTTCTGTCTAATTATGTCTAACTGACAGCATCTAAAATGATCTGCTAGTCTGTGTTCAGGTCCTGGACCAGCAGAATGCATAGAGCTAAGCAGATACAGAATAAGACCTTTAAAACAGGCAGAAATCAGTAATAACCTCTGACCATGGCACGGATGCTGATCAGAAGATGAATAAGGAGATTTGTTGAAGCTGACAAGAAGCTATGATAACTTAAATAACTCCTCTTTACAACTGTGGGTATGCAGGACTGTGCAAGCGTCTTAAGTCACCCCTCATTTCTTCACATTTCTTCACAGACTCTCTTTTAGTTTTACATTGTCTTGAGAAATAGTTTTCCAGGCTTCCTGAAGGAAGTGACTTTTTTTTAGCTCTTATTTTTGGCTCTCATTTTTAATCCAGTCCCTGTACCTGACAAGTTTCAGAGGAATGTTTTTTTTTGTGTGTGTGTGTGTGTGTGTGTGTGTGTGTGTGTGTGTGTGTGTGTGTGTGTGTTTGTTAAGCCACACAGTGACCTATGAAACATTCAAGCATTAAAAAAAACACACATCTAATTAAGGCACACTGCTGATGCTGAATGCTACAGTAAGTGGTTGGAACAGACGAGAGGGAAAATGAAGTTGCTGCTTTTTAATTAATTCATTTATTTATTTATGTATTTTATTTCCAAATAATAAAATAAATGAAAATAAAATGTGGCAGCAAAATCCAGCTTCACCATACAAAAGGACAGTATCCATATCATTGGAATAAAAATTCAATAACATTAACATGTGAAACTGGAATGACTGTGGCACTGAAATATTACATTCCACCCACAAAGTGAAAATGTACTATATGACATCCCCCCCTAGCCCCCACCCATCCCGAGCAAGGTAAGAAGGGGGGGGGGGGTACGTTGCCTGGTAGCCTGTACACTGAATTTCCTGAATACTTGAGTAGATGGTAATGTACGGATGATTGTAATGACTGTAATTTTGACACCACATTAGCTTCTAGACAGGAAAAGTAATGGGTATTTTTGTCAGAACTAGCCGATCTCAATAAAGTCTCCAAGTCATGGACCCTGACTACTTTTAAACGTGAATAAAACTTTCATCCTAGAGCTTTTTGTGAAACTCTAGCTATCAAGGCTGAGAAAAAAAAAAGTGGAGATGTGGGAACTTCCATAACAGTACATCATACTACATATTACATACATCATAGAGCATCAATGCTTGAGGAAGGAAATACAGTAAGAGTGCACAATGTACAGTGACTTGCAATGACAAAGAACCTAATTCTCCCTATAATAAAGGTTTTAAAGAATTTTTTCCAGCCAAAATATTATTAGCACCACCCATTAAAGGAGCTTATTTCAACAAAAAGTTTTAAGAAGCAAATTTTCCTTCCTTTAATATGACCTCATGCCGTCTTTAAAGCTGGACGAACATGTCCGATCCATGAAGGCCCTACAACTTTACACATTTATATATATGTGTGTGTGTGTGTGTGTGTGTGTGTATAAATGTAAGTGTGTGCGTGCGTGTGTGTGTTGAACCAGGGACCTTGTCTAAACCACTGACTGACCCCTGCCCCATAATGATGATGATGGGAGAGTCAGACTGATATGTAAATTCTTCTCCAGTCTCCACCAAGTCTTCTCTATGGTTGTGAATCCATGTGTAAAAATTATGGCTTATCCTCGGTGAACCACTCTTTTTCTCTCACTCAAATTGAGCTGGGTGAATCCACCCAATGTCACCTTGCAATATACCTGTGTCATCAGGGAAGAAAAAAAATCCATTGATAGGAAAAACCTGGTCAGTCCGTGCATTCAGGTACTCATTTTTGGGCACATAACCTCAGATCATATCACTGCCTCCACAGGCTTGTACAGTATAACTCTGGAACAAGGTACATTTGAACTCATCAGACCACTTGACTTTCTTTCCATTGCACTACATTCTATTCTTTATACCCCCTAACAAATTGAAGCCTTTTTTTCTGATTACCCTCACTGATAAGTGGTTTACTTAGGGCTGAGATCTACTGATGTTTTTTTAGGATTTGATTTTACTAAACTTTTAAGTGAACTCCAGACAGGCTCATTCAGGATGTTTTTCTGATCACATTTTTCCTGGAAGTTGATGGTTCACTACTATGCATCCAGATTTTAATGATGCATTTTACTGTTCTTACTTCACCAATTTTAGTACTTCCAGCAGTCTCCTTAGTTGCTTTCTTTGCTTGATGCAGGCCATGTAAGGTGTAAGTTTCCTATTCATGTATATGATGGGAATAGATGTGAAAGAATGTCTCCGAGCCCCGTCTTCCCTCTAGTCACACCAGTGTATGACCACGTCATCCAGGTACACCGCTGTGTATGCATGATGGTGCCGAAGCACAATGTCCATAAGCCATTGGAACATGGATGGAGCTCCATGGAGGCCGAAGCGGAGGGGCCAGTATTTCCAGTGCCCTTGTTCTGTGCTCTCCATTTAGAGCCACCTGCCAGTAACCTTTAGTAAGGTCCAGTGTGGATATTAAGCAGGCCTTTTCCAAATGGTCGATTAGGTGTTCTGCTCATTGTAAACTCTGAGATTTTTGTTTAGACTGAGGGAGTCATTACATAAATTGCCGTACACATCGGGCTTGGGTACCATCACTATGGGGCTAGACCAGGGGCTAGTTGACTCCTCTATGATGCCACTACGTGGCATATTTTGCACCTCGGCTTCAATGACATGACGGCGGGCATCTGGGACTCGGTATGGTCTCACGATCATTCCAGGCAGGGTTTTTATGACGTGTCATACCAGGTGGGTCAGCCCCGGGTTGGTGGAGAACACATCCTGGAACTGGTCCACTAGCTCATTCAGTTCCTGACATTGTGCAGTCGTTATTTTCTCCTCATAATTTATTTGTTCTCTGCTTTTTCCTGTGGGCGAGAAAGCTGGCTGCTGCAGGTGGTAGTTTACTGGTCCAACCTTTGCCACAACGGTGAAGGGGCCCTGCCAGCAGGCTAGGAATTTGCAACTGGCGCTGGGAAGTAATAGTAGTACGCGGTCACAGGTTGGAACTCACGGGATCTTGTCAGCCGATCAGCCCACGGGAGGCGGCGGCTCTGCTCAGGTTCAGTGGGAAAAGGCTCATCTTTTGGGGCGTTGGTGTAGCGCACAGGCAGGGGAAGTTCACGACAGAGAGGCTGGAGATAGCACAGTGGGCTTCTATCTGTAAACCTTTTTTTATTCAGTGTTATCAGTGTAGCAAGTGCACATTCCAGCGCCTCCATCATGTCTTGAAGAGAGGTTAGCACCTGGTTGTACACGGCTTTTTTTTATTTTCTGGGGAGGAAGCGTAGCACCGTGTCCAATAGGACATGCTTGGTGACTTCTTCGGGTGGAGCCAGCATGTACTGTAGCGATCTTCATCAGACGCTCTACCTGTACTTGAGCGTGAGGAGGGGTCAGGGGTCGTATGTCCATCGAGAGAGCCAGGAGTGAGCCAGGATCTCTGCCTTTAGCTTGTCGTAGTTATCTACTTCGTCTGCAGAGGGAGCAGAGTATGCTCTCTGCGCTTCTCCCGTTAGAAGTGGGACGAGGATCATGCTCCAGTCTCTTCCTGACCATCCCTTGATCTCTGCAGTCCTTTCAAAAGTTTGTAGGAATGCCTCTAGGTCATTGTGTGGTGTTAGCTTGGTCAAGAGTCACTGTGCATCCCTGTTGGGGTCAGGGAGGGGGTTATCCAGTGTCCGCTGCTGCTGCATACGAATGAGCTCCTGGGTGAACTGTTGCAGCATCGTCTGCTGTTGAATGCTTGTCTTGTACAGGTATCCCAGGAACTTTCCAGGACGCATTCTCCAAAAGTATCATAGGTACAATTCAGGGAAGGAAAACACAGATGGCAGGAGACACTAGTATGGGGAATATTGTGCTCTTTGAGCATTGTCTTCGGTCAGGTGCAGTGTGTGTCGGAGTCTTCCCAGAGTAGTCAGAATCTGAAGGGGAATGCACAGGCATAAGTTCCACAGTTATGCGAGTCCTACTCACCATATGATGCGGCTGCAAGCCTTTTATAGCAAGACTGCGGGAGGATAGTCGATTATTAGCTGCCGGCTGTGGAGTGTTTCGCCGCCCCCGCCCCTGTGTTGCTGTCTATGGTGCTGAACACACACTGCACACACAGCATTTCATTAAAGAACATCATACTACAGTAACAATCAAACATCTGTAGGTTGAGTTAGTCGACTGCACTTCTTTCTAGTTTAGTAGATACATTTCTCTACTGATTCAAGTAGCTTTTTCAGTTAAACTAAAGAAGCTACTTGGATGAGAAAGGAAACTATCTAATGAACAAGAAAGAAAGTTTTATTTCCAGATAACCACACCTGGATGATGGATAACCAACAGTCAAACATGGTGGTAGTAGTGTGATTGACTGGGGCTGGACCTGAACTTCTGAACGTCATAAAAGAAGGAACAATGAATTCTTTGCTCTACCAGAAAATTCTGAGAGAGAATATCCAGCTATCAGATTGTGACCTTGAGCTCAAGCATACTTCAGTTAACAATGATCCGAAACACACCAGCAAGTCCACCTCTGAATGCCTCGAAAACACTAAATTAAGGTTCTTCCCAGCTTCCACACACCCCCCCCCCTCCCCTCCTTAATAAATAACATCATTTAAAAACTGTATTTTGTATTTACTCCGGTTACCTTTGTGTAAATGTTTTATTTGTTTGCTCATCTGAATCATTTAAGTGTGACAAATATGCAAAAAAAAACAAAAAAATCAGTCAGGGCCAAATACTTTTTCAATGCACTGTATATAGGAAACAGAGAACCCTGAAAATTGACCTAAGTGTATTCACAACATGTCTGAATACTTTTCCTATGTAAATAATGATGCGTCTTTAGAACTTCTAAATTAGGCAGCATATTTGCATTATGTTCCAGCCTCACTTGTAAATCACCTTGGATAATGAAAAAGTAGAAATCATCAGTCATAACGCAGTCAAACAACTAAACCTGCAATCTGATGAATCCAAAATAGAGAACTTGCCGTAGAGCAGAAATGTCAGTCTCAGTTTTCACATAAGAGTCAGTTTACAAAGCAGATGCTAATCAACCAATAAATTGAATCTGCTGTGTTAAATGAAGCAGAATGCTAAAATGCACATGCATTCTTTCACACATAAACTATAAAGGATCTTAAAGTGATTCAAGTCCTTGGATTTGGGATTGGATACCAGGTGGACCATTTGCCTTGGGTGTTTTTGACCACATTTAACCATGTAGTGAGCAGACAGGAAGGTCCTTCACTCCTCTGTGGCTACTTGAGCTAATTGAGCATCTACGCGAGGGCATTGAAACTCACAATAATGCAGAATATCCATTCGTTTAGCTGAATAGCCTTTAGTGCACACCAGAGATATGGCTTTTCTTTCCATGCTGCTGGTGCTCATGTGGAAAGGAAAAACTTATTACACCAAGATGCAACTGCAACTAAATTAGAAACCCCATTAGGTTTGTTTTGAATTGTAAAAAAAAAAAAAAAAAATCACTTCGTGATTTCTAATCAGATAAGTTCTTCTCATTCTCTTTTCGAGCTAATTTTGCACTTGCAGCTCAGCATAGTGACATTTTTATAATAATGTCAGTCAATATTTTCCATCTGGCTGTCTTAACATTCAAGTACATTTGTATAATTTTTTTTCGCTAATTTCTCTTTCTCTGTAAGTGTAACACATCTGTAGTGGCTTGTATTTAATTAGTTTTGTTGGATATTTTGTTTCACCGATTTAATGGTGCTGTAATTACGCATTAAGTGCATGATTCACATATAGTAACCAAAATTGATCTTCGGCAAAAAAAAAATGTTATTGTAAGATCTTTGACTAGAGTGGCACCACAGACACAAGGCAAGGTCTTATGGACAAAAGGGCAGTTTTATTAGGAACCATAGGAACAGGGAAGTAAGAAAGGCAAAGGAAAGAATGGGAGGAAAGCATTGCACATGCTGGCGAGTTTAGGCAGTGACAGAGTGGCAGAATGCGTCCGCTTGGGCAGCAACTTCTGCTTGCCCTTCGGTGAAAATTTCACAGGCGTGCCCAGCCAGCCCCATCCAGCCATCCATTGGTGCGGCCTCAGATGAGAATCTTCATGATGTAAAATATCTGGGCGGATTTCCCGGCTGGGAACGGGGGCCTACAGCAGCCTTGCGCTTCCCGGTGGCTGGATCACACAGACGAAACTCAGTAAAAGTGCTTTCTCCAATATGCGCTCATGAACGACAACATTCTCACTGCTTCCGCCTTGAAGTTCCCTGGGCGCTGAAGTGAGCACAGACAGGAGAATCGGCGGGGTTTAGTAAACCCACTTTTGTGATGTGAGCTCAGACAGCTGAATTGCAATGTCCAGTCCGCCTGCATTTGTGAAGTGAGCTCAGATTCAGCTGTCTCCAGTCCACTCGCCTTTGTGAAGCAAACTCAGACAGGAGACTCGGCGGTGTTCAGTCCGCTCGCCTTTTATGACGTGAGCTCAGACAGGTGAAATGGCGGCACTCATTTCACTTGCCTTTATGGAACAAGCTCAAAGATCCCGGGTTCCGTGAAGTGAGCTCAAACAGGTGAATGGTGGTGTCCAGTCCGCCCATCCTTTTTGACGTGAGCTCAGATGGGTGAATCAGCGGTGTCCAGTCCACCAGGTTCTGTGAAGAGAGCCTGCATAGGTCAACCATGGTGTTCAGTTCACCCGCCTTTGTGAAGTGAGCTCAGACAGGAGAATCAGCAGTGTCCAGTCTACAGGATTCTGTGAAGTAAGTTTAAACAGGTGAATCAGCAGTTTCCAGTCCACTGGATTCTGTGAAGTGAGCTCAGACAGGTGAATCGGTAGTGTCCAGTCTGCCTGCCTTTGTGAAGTAAGCACAAACAGGTTCATCAGCTGTGTTCAGTCCACTCGCCTTATATGCCCTCATCCCACCTTTAATCCTTTGGCTTTGCGCCCAGTCTAGCGGCCCTCACCCGCCTATGTAGGGAGCCTTCCGAGTGAACAAGGGGTGAAAAAATTTGCCTATGTAGGGAGCCTTCCGAGTGAACAAGTGAAAAAATTCGGGCGCAAGCCTGTCAAAAGTTCACAAATCCTGTACTTGGATAAATTTCCCCTAGGGCAAATATTCACCTTCAAGTATCAAAAGTACAGGGCTTGTATTAGCTCACAGTAGCCTTTTTCATTGTAAAAAAAAATCTCTCTCTCACTCTTAGCTTCCTGATTTTGAATTTAGTCAGCAGGTGGCAAAATTCATGCTGCAAATATTACCACCCATCTGGTTATGTAAGGCAGTGCCATGCAGAAATGTAGATAAGTAAAAGTACAGACATTTGATGTATTTTTAACGGAGTAAAAGTAAAACATATCCTCTGATATACCACTCAAGTAAAATACAGATACATGAAATATGTAGTTAAGTACAGTAAGAAAGTACTCAATTACTTCTCACCTCTGCTTTTAATACAAGGCTAAATCCCAAATCCCTCTCATCAAGGGCACTACTTCGCATGTGGAAGAAGTGATTGTACACCCTACATAGTGCACTAGCTTAGTATTTTTACGCTATTTTAGATTCAACTCTATCTTGAATTGTCAGTATTAGTTAGCATTACATCAACACCATTTTATGAAGCATAAACAGCATATTTCATGGCATTGTCTCATTTGTAACAGAAGCACTGAATGAGCTAATGCTAACTGCAAATGCTATGGGATACATTTTAATGTTCAGAAACATCCACAGAACAAGTTAGTTCCTGGTGTTGGCCAGACATTATCTCACTATGTCTTGAAGTTAATGAGAAAGGAAAAATGCAGCTTATAACAGGATAAAAAGTCCTGCTAAAGACTTGGTTTAAAGTTAAAGCTTAACCTGGCGTTTTTACAAAACACTGACTCTGGAGAATTTTTAAAAAAAAGTTAGGATATCTCTACAGAAAACCTCACCACATCCATCATTATATATTTCTCCTTTGTTAAACAACAATGCTTTTTAAAAAATCTCTTCTATAATCCATTTTGATTATGTGACAGGTCTGGTATACAATAATGGTTATAATGTTGAAAAGGGAAAATAAATCACGAAACGTATTAGAGCTGAGTTTTACAAGCACCAACACAAGTGTTCATAAGATTAACTCAGATGTTTCTGTGCTTTTTTTTCCACTCTGATCCATCTGAGCTGAACCTGACATCACCTCTATTATTAATTTTTCATGAACATGCTCTCACTGCTCCCTCTGCTTTCATATAGAAACTAATGGACACTGTCATACAGAGAATAGTAGTGACAATGGAGAGTCCCAAGACACACCAGTGATGGAAACATGAATATAGGTGTAGCACGAAAATTCTCTTGCGTACAGACATGTCCATAGCAGAAAAAAAGTGTGTATGTTTGTAGATTTATTATTACCTTCAATTATTTTAATTGGAAAACAGCACATCAATAAACTCAAATATATTATCTATCTATCTATCTATCTATCTATCTATCTATCTATCTATCTATCTTTGTTTTATTTAAATGTTTGTCTGCCAGGCTTCTCCACAGGTCAATGGGGCCAACCTTCCCTTAGCAATGGATGGCTGGTCATTTGTATAGATGGATGGACAGACAGGTATATGGATGGATTTAATTATGGATGAATGGATGGATGGATGGATGGATGGATGGATGGATGGATGGAGGGACAGATGGATTGTTGGACAGATGAATGGATGGAAGATAATGGGGGAATGGTTGAATGAAGGGATGAATGGATGGCTGGCTGGCTGGGTAAATGGATGGATGGATTGAATGTCTTTACCGTTATGATACAATTATGCCATTTTATTTTATGTTGACAGGTCATGCAAGAAGATTACGACTTCTGCAAAGTGGCCCAAATATAAGCCTTACAAAGTAAGACCATAAATAAGGTTACTTTAATTTTCTACATTATTTATCATCACTTAACAAAACCAAATTAAAAGAAAAAAAAATACAATACAAATCCACTCAACAAATTGACCCATGCACTTACTGTAGATCAACTCACATTTTAATGCTGGTAAGACAAGGCTTTTTGCTTTGGAAATGGTCGTAAACTCCATTGCAAATTTTCAGTGTGACACACGTTTAATAGAAAGACAATACGGCAGCAGTGTTCAATGAGAGATCATTTAGGACAGTGGTTCCCAACCCTGTTCCTGGATGACCCCCTCCAGTGAGATTTTTTGTGTTTTCCCAACTCATCCATGCCATCTTCTGTTCAAAAAGCTTCATAATTAGCTGATTTAACCAATCAGGTGTGCTGGAAGCAGAGATAAACACTAAAATGTGCAGGGAGGTGGGTTTCCAGGATCAGGGTGGGGAACCACCGATTTTGGGGACCAAGATTGCATTTTGGATAATAACACTATTACAATATTAGCCAATTTGTTTTTTTGTTTTTTTGTTTGTTTGTTTGTTTGTTTGTATACTTATTTGGTTCATTAAAATTATCAGGATATAAAATTTTGTTAAGGTCATTGTTTGAACGTACTGTATCATTTACCATATACAAGTGCACTATGGTTAAGATTTAAAACCCATTTGCACAGTTCATACATGAGGTATTTGTTCAGTTTGGGAGTGTATACAGTGGTGTAAAAAAGTGTCTGCCCACTTACTGATTTCTTTTTTTTTTGCATGTTTGTCACAATTTAATGTTTCAGATCATCAAACAAATTTAAACATTAGTCAAAGATAACACAAATAAACACATCATGCTGTTTTTAAATGAAGATTTTTATTATTAAGGGAAAACAAAATCTAAAACTACAAAGCTCTGTGTGAAAAAAAGTGTTTGCCCCTGAACATAATAATTGGTTGGCCCACCCTTAGCAGCAATGAGTCAGTTACAGCGCTGTGGAGGAGTTTTGGCCCACTCATCTTTGCAGAATTGTTGCAATTCAGCCACATTGGAGGGTTTTCAAGCATGAACCGCCATTTTAAGGTCATGCCACAGTATCTATATTTATTCAGGTCAGGACTTTGACTAGGCCACTCCAAAGTCTTAATTTTAGTTTTTCTTCAGCCATTTAAAGATGGACTTGCTGGTGTGCTTTGGATCATTGTCCTGCTGCAGAACCCAAGTTCACTTCAGCGTGAGGTCACAAACAGATGGCAGGACATTCTCCTTCAGGATATTTTGGTACACAGCAGAATCCATTGTTCTATTTATCACAGCAAGTCTTCCAGGTCCTGAAGCAGCAAAACATCCCCAGACCATCACACTACCACCACCATATTTTACTGTTGGTATGATGTTTTTTTTTCTCCGAAATACGGTGTTACTTTTACACCACACATAATGGGACACACACCTTCCAAAAAGTTAAACTTTAGTCTCGTCAGTTTACAGAGTATTTTCCCAAAAGTCTTGGGGATCATCAATATGTTTTCTGGCAAAACGTCTCGGGTTACTTTGCTGTAACCCTGTTCCCTGAGAAAGCGGGAACGAGATGAAAACGCTATGGGAACATTTCTTTGTTCAACCGGTTGTGAAGCATGTGTGTATCAAACCTGCACCTGCAGGTCATAAATAGGAGTGAACCGGAAACATCCTCAGGTAAATTTTTTGTCTGAAAGGACGTCCAGTCATGCCAGCAGTGCGGCATTGGAGCGCAGCATCACGTTCCCACTTTTTTAGGGAACATGGTTACAGCAAAGTAACCCCGAGACATTCCCTTTCAAAAGCTACACTCGATGCTATGTGAAAACGCTATGGGAACGAGAATACCAATACCGCCACACTGCAAGTGCCTAGACCCCCAGGTTGTGTTGCGTGTGTGCACAATAGCCAAAGAGGTCTCAGACACAACTTTGGACATCCAAACTATAAAATCTGACAAATGTGTACAGAGAGGACCAACCTGCTGCATCACACACTTGTTGCAAAGGGACACATCTCTGCCCTGCTCTCAGCACTCCTGTGCTGACTCTAGTGGTTCGAAAGGGGTGTCAACCAGACCTTCGAGCACAATCGCTAAGTCCCAAGAAGGGACCATCGCTCTAGTGGGCGGCCTCACCCATTTAGCTCCAAGAATAAAACGGGGAACTAAAGGGTGCTTTCCCACAGAAACCCCATCAGTCAGAACATGACAAGCCGAAATAGCGGCTACATACATTCTGAGAGTACTAGGGCATGAGCCTGAGGACAGCTTTTCTTGCAGAAACACCAGCCCTGAAACAATTCGGCAGTGAACTGGGTCTACATGTTTTGCCATGCACCAACTTTCAAATACACTCCATTTGAGGGCATTTTTATTTTTCTAGTTGAGGGAGCCCTAGCACTTACAATAGTTACTTAATAGTTTCAATTACGCTGGCTGGAAGACCAGCATCTCTTAATTGGTCACCCTCAGGGGCCAGACGTGAAGGATCTAGAGCTCGGGCTAGGGATGAAATATTGTCTCTTGCGCCTGAGACAGAAGATCCCTTCTCACTGGAATCACTCACGGTGAGCTGTTGAGGAGAGATATTTGATCCGAGAACCACACTCTGGTCGGCCAATGGGGCGCTATCAATAAGAGGCGCAAACCCTGTCGACGGACCTTTGCCAGGACTCCCAGGAGCAGAGCTTTCGCGGGAAATGCATAAAGACGTAATCTGGGCCACGTATGGGCCATCGCGGTCAGACCCAGGGGAGCTGGAGGAATCAGAGAGTAGTAAAGGGAACATTGTGCTGTTTCTTGCGAGGCAAAGAGGTCCACCTCTGCTACATCAAATCTCTCCCAGATTTGACTAACTACTTCGAAGTGGGGATTCCAATCCCTGCGTGTCACTGCTTGTCTGGACAGCAAGTCTGCTCCCATATCCATATGCCCTGAAATGTAAATCGTCCTGAGGGATAGGGGCTTGTCCTGTACCCAAGGCAGAACCTGGTGCGCTAGCTTTTTCCAGCAGCGCAAGCACAGTCCGCCCAGGCAATTTATTTACGAGACTACCGTAGTGTTGTCCACCCGCACAAGGACATGGTAGCCTCTCAACTGCTGGAGGGAGTGAAATAGATCATCATTCCGAGGCAATTGATGTGCCATGCGAGAAGATGACCTCTCCAGATCCCTTGGGCTGGACGGCCATCCAAGACCGCACCCCAGCCCGTGAGGGAAGCGCCTGTCGTTAGCAACTTGCGACGACAACATGGACCTAGAGTGGGACCCAGAGTCAAAAAACAGGGTCTGAACCACATAGAAAGGGTACAAAGCCCCTGGCCACAACTGAAACAATCTCATGTACAGAAGGTCCAAGGGTATCACCGTGGATGCAGCTGCCATAATGAACAATCACTTTCTGGCCTAGCCTGATTTCCTTTAGGGTATTGAGCATGCGTGCCTCCATTGCGATCGAATTCCATATGACACCCAAATATGTTGTCCTCTGAGCAGGAAAGAGAACACCTCTCCCGGCGTTGAGTCTCAATCCTAAAGAAAAAAATGGAGGTGAGCTTGGACGACATCTCGTCGTCGAAGCGATAGCTGCTAAGACTGAGCCAGGATCAGCCAGTCATCTATCTAATTCAGAATATGGGATGCCCATAGAAGGAATCATAGAGCCAGACTTGGTCAGGACTGGGTGGCCGACAGTCGAGATGGGGGCATCAAGGAGGCAAACGCGATCCCTGTCCTTGATGCCCATGAGGTTAAGCCACAGATGTCTCTCCGTGGTGACCATGGCAGCCATAGAACGGCCAATAGTACGAGCTGTCTGCTTGGTGGCACAGAGAAATAAATCTGTGCCACGGCGTTGCTCCGCAAATGCCGCATCGTCGATAGACCAGCCAGTGCTCAGATCTCTCAGCAGGTCAGCCTGGTATGCCTGCAAAACCGCCATGGTATGCAGGGCAGCATCAGCCTGCCCCGCTGCCTGAAAAGCTTTCACCACTAACAAAGATGTTAGTCTACACGGCTTGGTGGGGAGTGTGGGCTTTTTCAGGGAGGATGAGCTCCCAGGAGAGAGATAGCCTGAAGGGTCTCTTCAATCTGGGGCATCATCATATAACCTCCCGCTTTCGCATCAACAACATTCGAATGAATCGATGTTAATAGCAAAAGAAAAAACAGGGGATGAATAGGGCTTATTCCGTGAATGAGTTAACTCATCATGAAGGTCGCCAAAGAACGGGAGGGACCATCGTTGAGGCCCCTCCCCCGGCCACCGAACCTAACTTTGAGCTCTTGGGGATTTTTTTTTTTTTTTGCTCCTGCGGCAAGAGAGGAACTGCGGGGCACACTTGAGAAGTGGACGCTAAAGCTTCCCGATCTGTTGAGAGTAAAGGAGGATTCCGTCTCATGCGCGTCGGCCAGATCAGCACGTGAACCGCACAAATGAGCCGCAGTTCGCGGTTTCCCTTTAAAGAAGGCGAGCGGCGCGCAAAGCATCTTCAAAGGGAGGAGATCACTGTGCTCACACTATTCCCCGAGCCCGAGGAGAGCATGCTCTTCCCCCAAACACTCAAAACAGAAAGTGTGAAGTTCGCCATCCGAGAGAAATCTCTCACACACGCATCTCCTCTCAAACTCTACCATATTGTAACTCTTAATCTACCTCTTTCTTTCTTTGTATATCTGCTTTGCACACACATGCAAACACAATACGGTCCTTGTAGACAAAAAGACCTGAGGATGTTTCCGGTTCACTCCTATTTATAACCTGCAGATGCACCTCATCAGATGACATCACCTGACCGAGGTTATATAAGCTAAAATTTGGCGTGTTTGATACACACATGCTTCATAACCGGTTGAACAAAGAGATGTTCCCATAGTATTTTCGTGTAGCTTTCGAAAGGGAGTTTTCATTTTCAAACTCTGCCATGCAAAGCATTTTTGCCCAGTCTCTTTCTTATGGTGGAGTCATGAACACTCACCTTAACTGAGGCAAGTGAGGCTTGCAGTTATTTGAATGTTGTTGTGGGGTCTTTTGTGACCTCTTGGATGAGTTGTCACTGCGCTCTTGGGGTAATTTTGGTCAGCCGGCCACTCCTGGGAAGGTTCTCCACTGTTCAATGTTTTTGCCATTTGTAGATAATGGCTCTCACTGTGGTTTGCTGCAGTCCCAAAGTTTTAGAAATGGCTTTAGAAACCTTTTCCAGACTGATAGATTGCAATTATTTTCTTTCTCATTCGTTTTTTTATTTCTTTGGATCGTGGCATGATGTCTAGCTTTTGAGGATATTTTTGGTCTACTTCACTTTGTCAGGCAGGGCCTATTTAAGTAATTTCTTGATTGCAAACAGGTGTGGCAGTAATCAGGCCTGGGTGTGGCTAGAGAAATTGAACTCTGAGGTGTGATAAACCATAGTTAAGCAACATACAGTAAAAGGGTTCACCCTACCATACACGAACCAGTCTTGGGTGTCAGTAAGCTCAACCAACAGCTTCATTTTTCTCACAGGAACCACTTCTCCCTTACAGGTTGATATATGTAAAACTTTTACATTTTTATTAATATTTTGTTTAAACAAAAGGTTTTTTCTTTGTACAACTGTTTCTTCGAAACTTAGGAGTTTAATGTGGTCTCACAACTCAGAAATATAGCACAGTAAATTTAGCATTTCATTCTAATTATTATTTTTCATTTTACAGTCAGAGAGGGTAAAAATTTTGTTGTTGATGCTGTTAATGGCTGCAGTTTAACAACAGTTTTTTTGTTTTGTTTTTTCCTAACCAAAAAAAACCAGCACAGCTTCTGGAGCAGATCCCCTACTGAGGTTTATCCAATCATGGATATTTCTGTCAATTACTTACTGAAAGCAGCTTATCAACCCAGAGATGATCCAAGGCTAGAAAAAGTTTCAATTTTCAATCCAATTTAATCTTGGCCGAATCACAGCCACCAACCTGCTACAGTATGAACCAGGGACTGTAAAGGTTACAATACGCTTTCTCTGAAGTCAGTCAGCTGCATAACTGCATCACAGACATCATACTAGCATACAGCTAGACACTTGGAGAAAAATACTGACTGCCCTCTTCAATATAATGTCCCATGACTGGCTGATTTTCGTGCCATGGACAAATTTGTTTTCTGTCCATAGCTTTATTATATGTGCTTTAAAACCTTATTTTATTATAAATTTGGTTGTTACATTTTTACCCTCTCTGGTGTGAAATCTGAAAATTTTTAATATAATGGAGAGAAAAGTATGCATTTATTTTATTCCCCCTGCATAGATTTCTAAATTAACTTGAAATCCAGATTTCCTGTCAAAAGTTAGTACCCCCTCTTTTAATTATGTGTTTTACTATTGGGCAAATATAACCTCAGACAAACAACAACATATAACTTTTTTAATTGTGCCATTATTTATTTAACAAAAATTAAGCCAAAAAGGAAAAAAAAAATGTGGGCAAAACTAAGTACCTCCCCATCGTGTAATAACTTGTAGATTTACCTTTAGCAGCAATAACTGTTTGACAGTCTCTCACATCATTGTGGAGGAATTTTGGTCCATTCTTCTTTACAACATTGCTTCAGTTTGTTGCGGGTTTTGGGCATTCACTTATGCATAGCTCTCTTAAGGTCCTGCCACAGCATTTCAATTGCATTGAGGTCTGGACTTTGACTAGGGCGTTCCAAACCTTCATTGTTTTACAGTATTTTAAAGCTGTTTTGATGTAGATTTACTGATCTGCTTCAATCATTGTCCTGTAGCATGAACCAATTTCGACCAAACTTGAGCTGTCAGACAGATGGCCTTACCCTAGAATTCTCTGATATACAAAGGAAGTTCATGGTTGATTCAATGACTGCAAGGTGCCCTTGCAAAAGTAAGCCAAACTCATCGCCCCTCCACCTCTGTGCTTAACAGTGGTTATGCTGCTATGGTCTTTCTGCCAAAATCCTATTTGGTTTTCCCCAAACATGGTGCTGGGCATAAAGGCCAAACAAATCCACTTTGGTCTCATCTGTTTATAGGAAATTGATCCCGAAGCAGTGCACTTCTGTCCATGTCACGGACTATATGTTTAATAACCCTTTCCAGGTTGATGTGCAGCAACCATCGCTTCTCTAAGACAATAACTTATGTCTGTCCCTCTTGGCATTGTGTTAACACACACTTGAATGCATCAGACAGCAAACTGCCAAAACGTCTGCTTTTATAGAGGTCTGCACACCTGCTGATCAATTAATCACAGGATGATGATTAGTAGCACCTAACTACAGCTTACCCTCTGAAATCCTGTGGAACCTGTGAGGCAGTACTGACCGCATGATGGTAATGGGGGTACTGACTGACTAAATTTATTGACTGTATTTTTTTTTTACTTTTTGGTTAATTCTTTGTTAAATACATAATGGCCAACCATGATCAGATGATTTTATTTATTCATTTTTATTTTATTTTATGCTTTTTACACAAAAACACATAAAATTAACGGGGGTGGGGGGGTTGAAAATGACTAGAACTCATGACTAGAAACATGGTCTCTGACAACTACAACTCCCAACACACGCTTTCAAAGTCATCAGAAAAGTCACACCTGAAATCTTTTATGTGCTCACCCCACATAAATAGGACTCCTGCATTGCCTGTGAAGTATACACTCCAGTTCATTACCGAGCCTTTGTACTTTCAGATTGTCTTTTGTGTACGACCTTGTCTGCTTTAAGCCTGAGATATACTTGCTGTTTAACCATGCATTCGTGTAGTTTCCATGTCAACATTTAAGTTAGTACTGTACTTATCCCCCGCCAAGTGTTTTGACATGACTATGTCTCACTGTACAACATCATGCAATTGGACAGACACAACTTCTCGCACAACTTGTCCTCAAAACTTTGTGACATGCCTGCTGATATTTCATCTTTCAGGCACACTGTGTTCATTTTTGAGGACGTGCACAAGCTATGCATAAACGAATGCATGATACGTGAGGCAGCCATCATGTGTGTGTGTGTGTGTGTGTGTGTGTTATGTGTAGTTACTATAAAAGCAAGTATATTTCCAGCCTTAGATCCTGTCTATGCTTTAGTTTACAGTATGTCTGATGTATTCTTTTTGCCTTGTGTAGTTTTGACATATTTATATTGTCTCTATTTTGATCAGATAAATTGTGTAAATGTACTAAATTCTGTTTAATGAGCCCTTAAAAAAATTTTTTATCCTTTTTTGTTTTGCTCTTCTTTAAATAAAACATATATAGGGGTCAGGATTGTGCAGTGTAGAGTGACATATCCATATTTTCAGCATAACCTAGACAATATGATGGACTGAATTTTATTTCATCTTAACCAACTATACAAACGTGACTGAGCAAAAAAAAAAAAAAATTTAATGGGCCATATCGGCATAGAAATAGCACAGATACACACGATTATGTGCTTTCATGATTGCTTTTCGTTGTTTCTCTGACCAAAATAATAATAATCATCATCATAACAAATTTGAGACGTCATTTCCATATTCCGGTAGCAGTAAAACTGACCGATTATAAAAGTAATTAAGTAATGAAATATGTGTTTGATTTTATGATTTTATTATTTTTTTTCAAGGTTTTAACTTAAATGTGTCAATTTTGATGATTTTTTTTCTATTATTTATTCATTATTGTCCAACATATTGTACTTGAGTGGCAATTCTTCCCTTATATAATTATGTTAATATTTAAATATTTTATTATTATTATTATTATTTCTGCGATCAAATTGTGCCTGTTGCAGTTTTGCATGCTTTGATCTGCCTATGTTTCATTTCTTTATTTTAATTTACATCCATTTCTTTTTTTATTTTAATCATTCACAGTAATAACATATGATACAACACTCTTCATATGTTTAGTGTTACGTTTAAATGCCATTCCTGCAGTAATTAATAACGTTTAAGTTGCACCAAATTATTTAACCCTAGCTGATGCAATGAGTAGCTTCTCATTTCTCAAAACAACCACGCCAGAATACATATCCTGTAGTTGTGGCATAATTGTTACTTTGTTTCAGGAAGGCCAAGTGTGTTCAGAAAAGAAAAGAAGTAAAGAGATTGCTGAAACTACTAAACCTAGGTTAAAAACTGTAAAATGCAAGGATAGTCGTAGACCATCATCCAAAAGGGAAAAACTTGGTCGGATTTTCTTTTCTTTTTATTTTTTTATGATTGTGAACGGAGATTACTTAAATGTTAACCACAAAACTCACTGCTATTTTTAATAGTGTAAATAAGAGCATTTCAACATAGAAAATGTGAAGAGAACTCAAGGGATTGGGACTAAACAGCTGTGTAGCCTTTAGAAAACCACTTATCAGTGAGGCTAAATTGGAAAAAGGAAGCAATTTGCTAGGAAGCATAAAGAATGGGCTCATGTAGTCTGATGAGTCCAACATTGCACCCATCATGCCTAGTGGCCACTGTACAAGCTTATAGGGGCAGTGTTGATCTGAGGTTGCTTCTGTTGGTCAGGTCAAGGCTCAGCAACGTTGTGTGCCCAAACAATTAGCTCAGCTGATGACCTGAATGTACTGAATGACCAGGTTTTTCAATTAGTTGATGTTTTCATACCTGATGGCCCAGGTCTATTCCACGGTGACAATGCCAGGATTCATTGGGCTCAAATTGCGAAAGAGTGGTTCAGGGAGCATGAGACATCATTTTCACACATAAAATGGCCACTGCAGTGTCCAGACTTTATCCCCATTGAGAATCGTAGTGGTGTGCTGGAGAATGTGTCTCTGGACTGAAATAAATGTTATGACATTACATAAACCAAATATTAGACTTGTGTGTGATTTTTCCCCCCTTTAGGCTGGGCAGTATATTAAGTTAAGCAAAAACAGTCCTTCAATCCTTCAATCTGAGAGTTTATTAAAAAGCTTTCTGAAGGCTTGAGGATTATTCTAAAGCTTAAATGTGATATCACTAAGATCTGATGAGATACTGTACACTGCATTTTACTCCAATCCATCATCTACCTGTAGAACACAATCCCTCTTAAAATGCAAAGGGAATCTTCCTGTTTATTTACTCCATATTTGGAACATAATCAAGTGTAGCTGCAATTAATCACACACTTTATTACGACCTTGACATGACAGGACGTAAGACATGACTAATATGACACTGAAGGTTTATTTTCTCTTAGAAGACGGCGGCCATGTGCTGATTAGCTGCAGTGATTTCATTATTAACAGGCCTGTCACACATTTAAATGCATTTAATCGGGTACGAGGTTTTATTCAAATTTCCTCCTCTGTACACTGAATCTAATTGGCTTTGATGAAGGTAGTGATGAATCGAGTTCTCGATTTCAGGAGAGTGGATTCAGATGAACATTCTTTACACGCATTATGCAGTATATGAGTTTGTGTCCCAGATTGTAAAATCAAATTATAGTCCATTCTACTGCTTATATAATATAACAGGCATGACTGATTGCGGCGTCTTACAGGGATCTTCATAAATATGTCAACTTTTCTTGAAACTCTTTGACTATACTAAAAAATAATAATAATAAAAAAAACACCTGTTATGCAATCATTAATCATGGCAATAATGCTTATATCAAAGTGTTTGATGTAAGCCCCCTTCAACTTGAAGTCAACTTGGTGGTCGTCTTAAATTCTAGTTCTTTCCCAGTTTACAGAGTGACATCAAAACAACATGGTCGCTCATGTCAAGAGTATAATCAGGTAATATACTGTACAGACACAGTACTTACCACTATAGGTACCACTGACTATACTACTCACCATTTTGAGACGGTACATACTGTATCACTGTTAGTGTCCCTTATCCTTAACAAGGGGACACTCTGGACAGGGTACCAGTCCATCGCAGGGTAGACATTCACACACTGACTCACTCAATCACAAATACAGGCAAATTACTGTGGAAGGAAACCAACTTACCCGAAGGAAGCCTGCCAAGCACAGGGAGAACATGAAAACTCTTCAAACCCTTGACCGTGGAGGCCCGAGGCCACAGTGCCGCCTCTTAGAGTGAGATGCGTCCCCATTGCGCATGCATACCTATTTTGTCTAACACTAACCATACACCTACAGCTAATGGCTCAGGTTCTGCATATTTTAGCACTGAAACAACAGCTGCATGTGACTCTATTTATTCCAGTCATTAAAACTGACATCTGCATTTGCAATATTCACCCAAACAAAAAAGGAAGAAAAAAAAAAATCACGGCCCACTTTACCCATGGGCTCCAGCAGCTAGCTCTATGTAAGGTAGTAGAATTCTTTACACATAGACAGAAGGATATGACTAGAATGAGTGTGCCCAGACAAAGAAGACTATGGCTAAGCCTTAGCCACAGAGAAGAAGCTCTTAGCCTAAGAGCTCATTCTCTGTGCGTACATCATTCTTTTCAGAGAGAGTTGGTACCTAATGCATAGGCTGATTTTGACCAGTTAGTGTGTAAGGTATTGAATTGTTGTGCATTAGCGATGTCTGCTTGCAGAATAAGGTGGAGTGAGAGAAACTTTGTTTTCTCCTATTATTTTTTGTGTGTCTTGTTAATATTCACTTGTGGCTGATGCTGAGGCCTCGATAGTACAGAGTACAGCGGAGAGCTCCCACTTGAACTTCGGCTCCAGTTCAAGCACCAGCTTGACAGTATGGGCAAACTGCTCAAAATGGCTTAACGCTGTCATCTGTAAAGAATGACCGAACTACAGAACAATTTTGAGGTTCTAACATTATGCCTTTAGTCGCCACCTAGGAATTGAGTAAAATGTCTTACCTTATTTTTTTAGGTAGGCAACCAAAAATTACAACCAGAAATCTCTCCACCCCAACCACCACTTGGTCCTGCACTGGAGGCATCTGCACGGTCTGTTATTCCAGAAATTCCTCGGTGGGGGAACAGGTGACGAAACCTAATTAAAGACGGGTTAAAAAGTAGCCTCTTGTACTTTAAGGTTAAATTTTATTTCATTCATCCCAGGAAAAGAGATTTTTGTAGTGTCTGCAACCATGCATGTTGTAAGTACCATTTGGAACTAGCACTCTGTACACATTCAAACAAAGCTTCAGACCTGCCAACAGTCTGTCAAACTGACAACTTGCTAATAAAGGTCAGTCAAAAATTATCTGCACTTATTCCATGCTGTGGAATTTATTTTAATTATCTTTTAGAAACTAAAAATACAATAATAATTTTTGAACAATTTTTTGACAATTTTTTTTACACTCTACCATCTGTCAACAAGCATTCGTATTCCCTCATTAAAATATGTTTTAGGCCGAGCTGTGAGCCACGAATGCACAGCTGCCTTCACTCCCTCATCAGATGTGAATCTTCATCCTCATAGGGCTGCTTTCAGGGGCCAAACAGGTAAAAGTCCAATGGAGTGAGAACAGGATTATAGGGAGGATGGTTTAACACCTTAAAACTCAGTTTAGGGTCAGTCCAGTGTGAGCGAATGTCACAACACCCTTGGATACCCGAATCTGAAGTTTAGGCTTCAGCTCTTTAATAGGAGTCTCACTGTGACTAGCACTGTTGATTGTTAAACATTTTTCCTGATAATGTTCCAATGCTGGCCCTTGAGAATCCCAAAATCTGTAAGCATCCATTTTTAAGCTGATGATTGACTTGGTCGACAATTAACAGATGTTTCCGTTCCATACTCTGCTGTTTACTCTCAGGCTCGTAGTGATGCATTCAAGTCTCATCACCAGTAATGATTCTCTTTAAGAAACTTTCACCTTCCTTAGAGTATCGGTCCAAATTTTGTTTACGCTCTTCCATGAGTTGTTTTGGCACTCAGACCAGAAAAAAAAAACTAATCTTCTTTTGTGCAAATTACAAGTGGGGTATGGAACACAGTCACAGGCTGGAGATGAATGATTTTGCTTGTCCTCAGACAATCGTTTTAAATATAAATGTAGAAATTGGAAGTGTGGCGTGAGAGCATGAGAAGATGGGTGATCGTGTGAGGCTCATGGTCAACGCGTGAGAGTTGGCAGCTCCAGTTATCACTAATCTTGCTTGCTCATAATAGTTATTACCCACTATTGTCCGCCATTGTTGCAATTTCAGTCCAAAATTGCATGTATGTTTTGACGTTCATTATAATAGAACGATACCAATTGGCACTGGGGCTAGTATGTGTTTTTTTTTTTTTTTTACAATAACAATTACAGTACAAAGCACCACCAATGCGGCATTAATAAACATAAATAAACATGTCAGGGGACGCTCTTATAGGAAAACAATGAACAGTGGGATGATGTTATGAGCCTGAAAGCGAAGAAGAATTTCTGTTAACATCTGAAGGTTGAGTATATTCCAATAACTGTACATCCCAAAGTGTGTTCCGACTCTTACAACACAGCAATTTGCAGTATAATTTGAGTCTTTTTTGCTTTTTACCCAACCTCTATTTTGCTATTTAAAAAAAAAAAAAAAAAATTATAAACCCTTTATCTGATGATGATTTTGATTGGAGTTGTCTCTTACAGAGTGACATCAAAACAACATGGTCGCTCATGTCAAGAGTATAATCAGGTAATATACTGTACAGACACAGTACTTACCACTATAGGTACCACTGACTATACTACTCACCATTTTGAGACGGTACATACTGTATCACTGTTAGTGTCCCTTATCCTTAACAAGGGGACACTCTGGACAGGGTACCAGTCCATCGCAGGGTAGACATTCACACACTGACTCACTCAATCACAAATACAGGCAAATTACTGTGGAAGGAAACCAACTTACCCGAAGGAAGCCTGCCAAGCACAGGGAGAACATGAAAACTCTTCAAACCCTTGACCGTGGAGGCCCGAGGCCACAGTGCCGCCTCTTAGAGTGAGATGCGTCCCCATTGCGCATGCATACCTATTTTGTCTAACACTAACCATACACCTACAGCTAATGGCTCAGGTTCTGCATATTTTAGCACTGAAACAACAGCTGCATGTGACTCTATTTATTCCAGTCATTAAAACTGACATCTGCATTTGCAATATTCACCCAAACAAAAAAGGAAGAAAAAAAAAATCACGGCCCACTTTACCCATGGGCTCCAGCAGCTAGCTCTATGTAAGGTAGTAGAATTCTTTACACATAGACAGAAGGATATGACTAGAATGAGTGTGCCCAGACAAAGAAGACTATGGCTAAGCCTTAGCCACAGAGAAGAAGCTCTTAGCGTAAGAGCTCATTCTCTGTGCGTACATCATTCTTTTCAGAGAGAGCTGGTACCTAATGCATAGGCTGATTTTGGCACTGGGGCTAGTATGTGTTTTTTTTTTTTTTTTACAATAACAATTACAGTACAAAGCACCACCAATGCGGCATTAATAAACATAAATAAACATGTCAGGGGACGCTCTTATAGGAAAACAATGAACAGTGGGATGATGTTATGAGCCTGAAAGCGAAGACGAATTTCTGTTAACATCTGAAGGTTGAGTATATTCCAATAACTGTACATCCCAAAGTGTGTTCCGACTCTTACAACACAGCAATTTGCAGTATAATTTGAGTCTTTTTTGCTTTTTACCCAACCTCTATTTTGCTATTTAAAAAAAAAAAAAAAAAAAAGGTCAATACAGATCTCAGAGGTCTACCAAAGTATTCTCCAATGCTGTTTTAGTGTCTATGTAAATGAGCTAATGCTGAGCCACAACCCTCCTGAGAAAAGCTGAGCTGAGTAACAACCCAGGCGTAGGGTAGCTTCTTATACCAGGTCACAATAGGGGGGAAATTTAATTGGCTTGTTTAAACCCCAACCTATGCATAAATGGAAATAATACAAAAAATCAGTGAACGTTTTTTTTTGTTTGTCCATCCTTCTGAATGTCTAAAAATGGCAAAAAATACAAGTTAATACAAGATAATAATAAAAAAAAAATACAAGATAATAGTTCCCCATTAAAGATAAATGTGTTATACTTTTTAATCCATTACATTAGTGTTGAGGAACATCCTTAAACCAAATGACTTCCTGTTATTTCTTGCATTGTAGCCATTATAAACATCACCTTCTCTTTATTTTTATATAAGTTATTAAGAAAAAACTTGTCACATGACCCCAGAGACCTGAGACTCGTGTGATCTGGAAAGGAAAACTTTCCCATTACCACATACTGACACTTTAACTTAATTACACTTTAATACTTACATGTTAAATGAACCTCATCTTACAGAAACCCTTACCATAACATTATCTATTAGGATTAGCCTTAGAGTACATATAATATAATATAATTATTACATATAATGATTACATATAATATAATATAATATAATATAAAATAACATATAATAATCAAATTCATGTTAAACAAAGCTTTTTCATTTGGTTTATTTTCTTTTCTCTGTGACGTCTTGATTATTCTGTAGTCCTGATGCCTTCCTGTTTTTTTTATTTATTTTTATTATTATTATTATTTGCTTGTTTTTTGTTTTTCCCTGAAGCTTTTGCAGGCTTTCATATACTGCACCATGCTGGGAGTCATATAACTTATTTAAGGCAGGTCAGGAGCAGCTGAGCGCAGAATTATATCACAGTGTAAGCACTGGAGCAACAGAACATCAGATTCCCAAACCAGTGCAGCCAATGGGCTTTGAAAAGGCCTCCATGAGTAGAATAATAATAAGCATTTATATTGGATTTTTCATTTCCAATCACGTCAGTGTGCTGTACACAAACGGAGACGCATTACAAAAGGTTGGAAATGAATATATACTGCAAAAACAATAAAAAATAGACATCAAACAATTATAAATATTAATAAATATTTGAAACCAGGGTAAATAAATGGTGAGCTTTAAATAATATTTTGGGAAATGTTTGTACCAGTATTGTGTGTGTGTGTGTGTGTGTGTGTGTTGGTTTTGTGTGTGTGTGTGTGTGTGTCTAATCATTAAAACAAGGCGCTTTATAACAGACAGCAGGATAGCTGGAGGTCTGTGAAGTTTTAAAATGACATTTGCTTATTTAGTTTTACGAGTTTTTATTCTGTTTAATTGGGTCATTTACATTAAATGGGTGTATTTCAAACTTTCCAACTAACAGACATGTTTAAGTAATAGCTTAGACCTAATGCATTCTGTTCATGGAAATTTCAGAGGAAAAAATCTCTATGTCTCCAATAAATAGCTAAAATGTTATTGTACGCATTTAAGCAATGAACCTAATGTTTAAAAAGTTGGATTAGGTATTGAAAGGCTCTGTACAATTTTTTGAAAATGAAGTATGATTTAAGTTAGAGCACCAGTTATATATTTAGGAGGCTGCACCTCAATGAAACACTTTTTAAAAATCAATAAACACTCAGGGAAATCTGCAGGAACTCATTTTCAGTATAAGTGTCAAAATGTGCCTGAGTGAAGAGAAAGAGCAATAGCACGAGAGAGGAGGAGGAGGGGTTGGGGGGCGGGGGGGTTGTGGGGTCTCATATTGAAGCCAAAATGGAAAATAAACCATTCATACAGAATGTTAAGGCTGAATAATATGATTAATATAAGGGGGAAAAAAAAACACATGAAATCTGTTACAACCTGACACAATGTGAACATAATTTTGTATGTACAGAATAAAGTGGTGTTCTCATGTTCACGTGAATATCCTCTGTCGATATGTCATGTTTGGCTCATACTGATCATTTAATGTGTCTTGTGTTGCCGTTGTTTGACCTCCTGCAGTTCTGTACTGAGCATCCTTATTGAGGATGACACAAAATATCCTCGAGCCATGAGCTCCATCTGTAACCCAATGCACAAGGCTGAGACAAGGACATCAAGAGCAAAGAAATAGGAAGAAAGAGTTGGTGTAGCTCATAAATAGATAATCAACTTGTGAGATTGTTGGACTGGATAGATGGATAAGCGAATAGGTGGGCAGGCAGCTCCATGAATGGATGGATACATAGACAGATGGATGGTTGGATGAATGGAAGGATGGAGAGGCAGATCGGTGTTTGAACAAGTGAAAGGATGGATGGTCATGTGTATGTATGGATGTATGGACAGACAGTTGTATGGATGGATGGATGGATGGATGGATATTCAGGTGGATTGATGGATGGCCAAATGGATGGATATTTGGATCTATGTGTGGATAGATACCACTTTATACCGCTCTATACCGCTTTATCCTGTATTCAGGGTTGCGGGGGCTTGGATCCTATCCCAGGAGGCTTAGGACACAAAGCGGGTTACACCCTGGACAGGGTACCAATCCATTTCAGGGCACAGACACATACACACACTCACGTATACAAACATATTCACACACTACTGGCAATTTGGGAACCCTAATTAGCCTAATCTGCATATCTTTGGACTGTGAGAGGAAACCGGAGTACCCAGTGGAAACCCACCAAGCGTGAGGAGAACATGCAAACTCCATGTTGACAGAGGCGGGAATCGAACCTGACTGGGAATCGAACCCGGACCCTGGAGGTGCAAAACATTTTTTATAATTTCAATTATTATTCCTGTCATCTCTTACGTTGTGAAAACTCACCATCTCAGTTGTTCTCTTTTCGGTCATATTGATAGAAATGTTGCTTTGGCTCTTACAAACTTCGGGCATCTTCCAAAAAGGGTAAACAAATAGAAACATCACAGAAAACTTTTAACACCATATTAACCATTTTCAGTAATTAGAATAACTCTGTAACAACAGGTATGCAGGGAGCATTAGCTAAAGAATGCACTTGTTTAGTGTTTCAGTATGTGCCATATACTGTAGTAATAATAAAGTTGATGGGTAATATAATAGTATAGAGCTGAATCACTGATTGCCTGCAGTCGCTGTTTATGTGTGACCTATAGTCACCTACATTAATATAAGACTGAATGAGAAAACAAACAAAATGACCTTTATCTCCAAGGTCATGGAGGTGCACATTGAGTCCTGTGGTGCAGAGCAGGGTGATTACCAGCTGGCTGAACAAAATGAATTCCCATTATGCGATTAGGGGGAAAAAAATTGTCTAAATGATTCTGTGCTCATACAGAAATGGATGGCTGGTGATGATGCAAAAAGATTCGTCCATTGTGAGAATGACTCCATATGTCACCTCAAAGACCATCCAGGGTCCATTATATGATAATTGGGTCACTTGTCTTTCTGCAGAAACTTTTTTTTTTATAAGTTTCCCCAGTCTGTGTCACATATACTGTATAGTACCCTGGCAGTTATGATATAGTTACTGGCGGGCTTCTCATATTAATAACTATTTTTTAAAATATTATTTGCATTCCACTAACAGGTATGTAGGACGTTAAAGATCTTTTTATGTCACAGA
>JAAGKR010003642.1:9821-69732 GCA_011419295.1 Clarias macrocephalus
ATACATACGTAAGTAAATGTGTTCAGGATTGAACTATGATCCAGGGAGTTATGAGGCAGCAAAGCTGTTGTGATTATGATGACAGATTTTATTGTTATTTTATATAATTGACATGTGGGCGTGTGGCATGCAAAGTTTGATGTGAAAACGACAAAGCCATTAGGAGATAAGCCGCTGCATCCGGTTTTGCATTTCTAGAAGCAATTTCCAATAGTGCCACGTGGTTGCGCTATTTTATAGATAACGCGAATTTAAACCTCACCAAGTACAGTACACTGCCTGGGCAAAATAAAGTCACCGTTTCAGAAGGAAAACCAGGAAACAAGGAAAGAAGGAGATTTGAAATTGTTGAAACTGGGTTAAGAACCTTCCAAATATGTCCAATCCAATGCATTGTTAAAGACTGGAAGGTTAGTGATAAACCCTTAACTTTATAAAAAAAAATGTGGTCAGGAAAAAAATATATATAATAATAATAATTTAATTTAATTTAAACACTTGGTGAATTTGTTTTGTAAAAATCCGACACTAGAAGTTTAGGAAAACTAGAAAATTCTGTCTAATATTGAAGGTAAAAGCATTTCCACATGAAAATGTGACGAGAAGTCACAGGATTGAAAAAATACAGCTGTGTGGTCATGAGAAAAATACTAGTCAGTGAGAATTATCAGATTATTGTTATTATTTTAAAGCATGAAGATTGGAATTTAAAGCAATGGGAATAGGTCATGTGGTCTGATAAATCCAGATTTTTCCTATTCCAGAGCATCAGGGTAGTCAGCACAGTGGCTTAGTAGTTAGCAATGTCGCCTTGCATCATTGCAACAGGGTCCAGGTTCGATTCCCGTCTCTGTGTGCATGGTTGGTCCCTGTGCTTTGTGGATTTCCTCCGGGTACTCTGGTTTCCTCTCACATTACAAAGGCAGATTAGCCAAATTGGCGTTCCCAAATTGGCGTTCCCAAATTGGCGTTCCCAAATTGGCGTTCCCAAATTGGCGTTCCCAAATTGGCGTTCCCAAATTGCCCGAAGTGTCTGAATGAGTGCGTCTGTGTCTGTGTGTGTGTGTGTGTGTGTGTGTGTGTGTGTGTGTGTGTGTGCCCTGCGATGGATTGTCACCCTGTCCAGGGTGTACCCCGCCTTATACCTTAAGTCTCCTGAGATAGGCTCCACGCCCTCGGCAAACCTGTATACAGGATAAAGCGGTATAAACTGTAAATGAGAGAGCATCAGGGTAAAAAGGGAGGCATATGAACTGATGTACCACTCATGCATAGTGCCCACTTGCCTATGGAGGCAGTATTACAAATAATAATAATAATAATAATAATAATAATGATGATGGTGGCATCATTACAGTGGCCTTGCACATCCAGGGTCGAGGGTACGAATGCCACCTAGAGTCTGTGTGCATGGAGTTTGCATGTTCATTGTTGTACATTGGTCAGAACTTGCCCTTTCAATTATATCCTCAAAAAAATTCTGTCTGTATGTTTGTACTTTGTACTCTACCACCTCAGACGCTTGAGAGACTTCAGACTTCCTTCCAGGGTGCTCAAGAATTTCTACTCCTGCACCACAGAGAGCATCCTGACGGGAAACATCACAGCCTAGTTTGGGAACAGCACCGTGCAGGACAGACAAGCTCTACAGAGGGTGGTGCGATCAGCTGAGCGCATCATCCGCACCAAGTTCCCTGACCTGACTTCAATTTATGGAAAGCGTTGCTGGACCAAGGCCAGGAAGATCGTGAAGGACCTCAGCCACCCCAGCAATGGACTGTTCTCTCTGTTGCGGCCAGGAAAGCGATTCTGCTCCCTGAGGGCCAATAAGGGGAGACTGAGGAGGAGCTTCTTTCCGCAGGCGATATGGTCTCTCAATCAGTAGACCACACAGGACTAAACCATTTTGCACATACACACTTATGAACATTTGTCTTTTTTGCACTCATTCTGGACATTCATGGACACTTATGGACACTGCACGCCTGCACATTAATGCACATTTACATAATTCTATTTCATTTCCTTGCTCGTTGCACATAAGCCCCCTCCATTTCTATTTAAATTCCCACTTCATCTCCACACTAACATTTCTATATTTTTCTATATTTGTACAGAAATCACCTCTTCTCCATATTTGTACAGCTAGGCTTTTCTTATATTTTTCTTATATTGTATATTTTGTCTTCTATAGATATATTATTCTTATCTTCGCTAAATAAATTTTCTATTAAATTTTTTATTCGTATTTATTTCCTATTAATAATCTTTTACTTTTAAGGTCACGGGCGGTAGTTTAAGTATTTCACTGCATATCGTACTGTGTATGTGACAAATAAAAATTTCATTTGAATTAGATTTTGAATTTGATTTGTCTGTACTGTATTTTTGTCTGTATTCCTGGATGTCTGTCCAGCCAGATTTGATCACAGCACGGTATTTGCCTGAAGTTAAACATAATGAAATCAAACTACTGAGTATAAGTGAAGTTATGAGCAGTTTTGTGAAAGACTATAAACCGCACGCTTGAACAGCGTACTGCGCATGCGTCTAACTGTGAGTGCGTCTTAAATCGACCGCTGAACAGAATTTAATTTTAAAAAATTGCATGCAGTACTTAGATATCTGCCTGGATATCTGGTAACTATATATCTGAGTAAAGGCTTAACCAGAACCACGAGTGAAATGAAAGTGCTGGGTAAAAGCGATGTTATAAAAAACTATTTGTCGGATTTAATAATTTACTTTAAAATAAGCTACATGTTCAATGTAAACAAACACGTACACTAATAGATATTAATGAGAAAATATAAACTGAATATTTGAATGGGATTAGTTTATATTTTCACAGTTGGAATAACGGCGCTAAAGTGCTATAAGTGAATTTTAAAGCGCTGGCGTCATTTTGAGACAAAACTTAAGTCTTTATCCGATCTACTTTTTCGATTTTCGAACTTCAACCGGAAATAATAATAATATCACTAATTACATTAAAGATGATCAGCTTGTTTTTGGCTTTAACCTTTTAACTATTTCTACACAATCTTTTCCCGTCAACGATTAGTTATTTCTATTGCAATTGCATCCAAGTTCATTTAAGACGGTCGGGGCTAAAATCTGATAAATACAAATAAATTGATTGTAAGTAATAATAGTTTTAGACACTAGGGGTCAGGCTTATGCAATATAACAACAAACTCCAATGCCGCCTGTAGGCACTTATCATTAGACCATTATGAATATAAGCATTTGGTTGCATAAATGTAACGTTACTGTCATATTACTTGATAATTTTACGTTTGGTGAAAATATTAAGTTTACTATCATTTTACTGTCGTTTTCACCCCAAAATGTCTGTCTTTGTAGTCTAGTATTCTACAGACACATCAACATATTCTATAGTAACATCAACAAATATTGCACACCCATGAGTTTATTTAAAACTGTGGTGACTCTTGGTTATTCCTGTGTGAGGGTGAAAAGCACTTCACATTCTGACCTTGTCCATTCATAAGTGTATTTGAGCATGCAAATTTAATAAGTGTTTATTTAGCAGAGCCTGGCTGTAATTAGGTTAATGCTGCAGTAACCCAGGGCTCCTCTCCCACTGCTCTATTCTCCTCATCATCTCATGCGGAAAGTCCTGCAGAAGGGCTTCACACTGGACATAGCAATCCAACTGGGTGCACCTGGGCCTACTGAACACCTTACTGTCTACTCTATACGCCTCTTTCTCCTGCTCACAGAGTTTTAACTGACACCAACCGTCAACCAACAGCATGGCTCTTATAATCTTTTTATTTATTTATTTTTTATGTAAAATGAATAAAATAGTGAATCATGGGGGAGTGTTTAATAGTATGCTGAATTTTTATTCGTATATAAAAGAGGGATTTGCGCCATCTGATCTGATACTGTCTAATAAAGAATGGGGTCGAGTCTCAGATGCCATATTTCGTTCTTTATTTCTCAATATTTAAGCAAGTGTTTACATTCTTCATTTATTATACTGCTGTCTCTATCTGTCCCTTGTTTTTGTGTTTTTTAATGTCACACTCCCACACACTTCCTCACACCCACTGCTTCCATGCTGCAGCTGTGTGTGGTCTGCCTTTTACTTCCTGTTCTGTCTCCTCACTCTGGGTCTTTCCCCTCAACACTTGCGCACTGGAAATCACATGAACCTGTTCATGTGCACATGCAATCACATGCATTCACTCACACAACCTCCTGCGAATACAAACGGTGAACAAGTTGTTCATGATAGTCAAGATCATCTGTCCCCATTATTGTGCTTTATTTTTGTACAGTAGGAATGTGATAAAGAAACATTTGCTAATACAATATTGGTATAAATGAAAGAACTTGTTTGAGTACGGTTATCAATACATGAAGGGAAATGTGAGTTTTTTTTTTTTTAGTTTTTTTTTTAGATAGAATTCAGTAAATTATGTCAAATGAATGCCACTTGAGTCATTAGTGCCACATTAGCTTACAGGTAATTTTTGACAATTACTAATTTACTGTAAATTATGTGTCACATAGCCTCAAATCAAGCTGTTTAGATTTCCCCTCATTTCAGCTGGTCTTTGGTATCTCCATTCTTTCCTTTATAATCATTAACTTCCAAAGACCTTTGGCACTGACATCCAGCACTGAAATGAATGAAAAAAATGAATGGTTCTGTGATGTGGTTGGGGCATTTATTGTGGGCATTTGTCTGGTCAACTGCGCCCCTTACTGTAGAAGTCAGGGTCATTTCAATACCACAGATATCCTCCCTGTTCCCCCTTATCAAGTGACAAAATATTTCTATTTTGATAACTATTTGATATTTTTATGTTTGATAAATATAAATAAAGTATAAATCATCTGCTATGGCCATCATAGTCAGCACATGAACACCTAGGGGACATATTTTGTCTCTGTAGGTATTTACTGCTCCTGTCTGTTACTTCTATGGTGACGACAAATGACCTTGGTAATATGTCTGTCTCTACTTGCTGTTTATATGGTCAGTAGATACAAAACATACTTCATATGGTTAGTTTTAATGTGAACATGTGAGTCTTGTGAAGGTGCTTCATTCATTCATTCATTCATTCATTGCAGGTTTTTGTATGAAAACATACTGTTCCTAATGTATAAAAAGTGACAAGAATTCAGTAACGTATCATCACTAGTTAAGCGTGTTCCTTAGAGGGTGGAGTGCTGAGAGATGTAGAGGCCTACACACTATGTACTCTACATTCCAGCCAGTGGGGGCAATGCTGTGCTGACATAGGCATTATATAAACATGTGTGACTGTGTATGTGTGTGTGTGTGTGTGTGTGTGTGTTGAGCAGGGCTTGTGGTTGGCAGAGAGCAGGCGTGGCTTCTTCATTCCCTCCACAGGCCGAGCGGAACAGGATCATTCAGATAGCCGCACAAAGCCAACCTGACAGGGAGAGGTGGAGAGAGGGTGGGAAGGAGGGCAGAGCAGAGTGCAAGTCTACTGCAGTGTCTCTACCACCACCACCACCACCACCCCATCTCCCCCCCCCCCACACACACACACACTTTCACAGAAACAGGAAAGGCTGTAGATGCCCTCTGTGAACTGAGCAGAATCCAATTATAAATGCAGCTGCTTAGACACTTTGTCTCTGCAACTATGGCCACTGGTTTTAATAGTTGAACAGCTCTGTGTGCTATTCTGTCACGGAATAATCAGATAACAATCTCACCGCTTACAATGATACTTATGATGTGCTCCACACAACAATACACATGGAATGGAGAGACAGAGAGGAAAGATGTTTGATATATAGATTGTTAGAATTACGAACTTTTCAACTAATCAACCTGGTCTGTAGTAGGTACGATTTCCAACTACCAAAATCCTCAGCCATTTTTCAAACCACATGACTCAGTCAAAGACCAAACTGAAATGTAGCCTTGGTCATAATCCAAGACACATCTGTACTCAATCACTAATACCGTTTTTAAACAATATGTTTTATTATTTTTAATAATTATTATTATTATTATTATTCAAGTTTTTTAATATCTCTCTGTTGAATGTTCCTGTGATATTTCTTTTTATCCTTGTTTAGTCCACATGGTGTGACCTTTGCTGAATATGCTTTCGCCAGTCATCTAAACTTCTGTCTGTCCCTGATTTTGATCATTTCTTATTCTTATTGGTTTGTCTAATTTGAATGAATGTTTATACCATCTGAGCATTCACCTGCTTCCATCTGTCTGCCTTTTATAATACAATATATTGCTACTGGGTGGTGATAACTGCAGCAAAATTCTGCTCCTTATGTTTTGCTAGCAAACCTCACTGAACAACTTCTGTATCTGGGGCTTTTTTATTTCCGCTTCCATTGTGCGAGCCACTGGCAACTAATTACACAGAGCTAACCCCGACAAATATGAAGGAGATCTGTCTAAGTGTCAGTGTTTGTCTGCTGTACTCTTCAACACGAATCATTACTTTTTTTTTTTTTTTATCATTTGTTGAACTTTTACATGAAGCTTTTTAACCATCCACCTGATTGCAAAGTAATGAGCGTATATCTATGAGGCCTTTTGTCCAGCCTATATTCAACACATCCCTACATGGCTTCAAACAAATCACAATCACAATGCTATCTCTACACACCTTCTTTTTCTCATTAGATGTAGAACGATTATAATCTTGAAAAACATGATAAACTTTGACAAAAGTACCTACAGTGTAGCATGATGAGAATAACAAAAGAAACAAGTGGACAACTGCTTTAGCACTACATCTTGCCACTGTGAAGACTCAGTAATGTCATCTGTTTTTGTTAGTGGCTTGGTTTATTGCTTACATTGATAACATTTTTCCAATTTTCTTTAGGAGTGCATCGACCTTGTATAGAGAATTCTGAAGAAATTCAAGTTCTGTGTACCATAAGTGGTAAAGTTTGGTTACATTAAAAGAAAGGAAGTGACTGTCATGGATA
The DNA here is from genome assembly GCA_011419295.1 of Clarias macrocephalus. Taxonomy (NCBI): domain Eukaryota; kingdom Metazoa; phylum Chordata; class Actinopteri; order Siluriformes; family Clariidae; genus Clarias; species Clarias macrocephalus. The sequence continues at coordinate 16,800 of JAAGKR010003642.1, forward strand.
ATTTTAAGGTCCAAACAGCCATTAACTGGCTATTAAAACATCACTGTCCTTTGGAACCGCATGTCCTTGTTGAAAAGCAGATCGAAAATAAAACTTGTCTGCAACGGAAAAGAAGAGATGGCATCCTTTAATTTTTAAATAAGCTAATGCTTACTAAGGAAAAACATAGTAACAGTAAACTGTTGGGCAGGTAGGCTTTGATGGTTAGCACAGATTATCCCTTTACTACATAAAAAAAAGCTAAATTTCACCATCACCAAATCTTTTTTTTTTTCCGTAAATATTTCCGTTTATTATACGAGATGATTCTATCAAAGCTGATGCTATATCCCAGACAGCCCATCAAGCAGCAAACCTGAAACCACAGAGATAATCCTAAATGTTGTGTGGTCACCATACAGACTCTAAGAATCTAACCAGTCCAGGCATCGCCTCAGATAAAACATTTTTTTCCTCCAACTTATGTGATGCCTTCATCACCTGTATGCATGCAGTAAATTTCTCTAGTTACTGTTAACCTGGGGTGATCACAACCTATCAGGTTCTTGTCACTAAATACTGGTGAGAATCCATGCTTCAGCACTTTACCAAATGATGCTTATTATGTACCCAATCCAAAGCCTCGAGGATTCTCCCCACTGGCACACTCCAATTTCTTAGTGGTCATGGTTGCACCTAGCCTTAGATTTTTGCTACAAGTCTCCCAAGGCATGACAGATATTCTAGTGCTTCTGGAATGATTGTCAAAATCCCTAAGATTTATTCCTCTTCTTGCCTTACCAACAGGCTTTGAAACTGCTTTGAAGCTTGTTAACCAGAATTTCAACATCTTTAAAGACACGGTGTCTTGCAGGGGGGTGGGGGGGTAGTTCACTTCACAAGCTGGATAAGCATTCTTGATAAATATGGGACTCCTAGTTTGTTAATTATTAGCCTATCATTTTACGCCAGTGGCCACCTGGGCAGACTTGGCCCCTTGGGGCATAACTCCAAAAGACATCTGGGTATGTGCTGTGTTTTCTGGTAACAGGACATTGGCGGAGGATTCTTTAAGAGCTGTGTTACTGTGTATCTGTTTAGTTCTTTAAAAATTTTAACTAACCCTTAATTAATCAAACTTAAATAATTGACACCATTTTATACATAGTGGTTCACATACAGTTTCTTTTTAAATGAATGATTCTCTATATAGTTATAGTGGGCCTAGCTGAAAAAGATGTTAATATTTTTAGTGATCACAGTACAAATGGGCTCAAAAGGCGACTTCTGGGCATTGATGAGATGTCAGGTTACTTTTTTTTTTTTAAGTAGCCTGCTATGATAACTAGTTTATCATAATAGCTGTGTAACACTGAATTATCTGTCATTCATAATAATTGCTTTATGACGCCACCTGTGGTTGTAAAATTGATAGCAAAACAAAGTGAAAATGAAATACCAGAATTTAACTGTCAAAACCAAAAACTGACGTTTTTAGCTCATGCGAGTGCCTGGAATAGACAAAATGCATTCACATATGGCATGCACTCACTAAACACTTAGTATAGGAATAGTATACGTAGTATTGGTATCGGAACACTATACTTATACTGGTTGCTCCAGTTCTTCATGGCCAGATTCAACAAGATGTTGGAAACCTTTCTTTGAGATTCAGGTCCATGTCGACACGGCTGCATTATGTAGTCATGTAGAGTTTTCAGGTGCACTTTGATGCCGTAAATCTCCCATTCTATCCTACGTCCCAAAGGTTTTCGACTGGATTCAGATCCGGTGACTGGGAAGGCAATTGAAGAACACTGAACTCATTGTCATGTTCATGAAACCAGTTTGAGAAGAATTTTGCTTTGTGTCATGGTGCATTATTATACTAGAAGCAGCCATTAGAAGCCTATGGATGCACAAGTCAACAACAATACTCAAATCAGCTGTGGCATTTAAGCATTGATTGATTGCATGAGCGAATTGGTGTACAGATGTTCCTAATACAGTATTTATTGAATTTATATTGTAATAGTAATATACACAGGTGTTTTTTTCTACTTTCATTAAATTATTATTATTATTGTTTAAATATTTTATAGAATACTTGCTAGTGACTCAATGCTATTACCAAAGTTATCGTGCTGCTCTGTATCACTGATAACTGCCATGAAACTACACAATTGCCATTTGAGTATCATTACTTCATTTATGTTAAGTGACATCCAGGAACCCACAGGACAAAATGTGAAGCAGACGCTTAGATTCGTAGCATGTACAAATAAAACGACATACAACCCATACTCAGATCAACCTCAGAAGGTTTGCTTGTGGGTTATTTTAGAATGGTCTGAACTCATTTCTTATGTTGATTCATGCTGAGTCATCAATCTGAAACTTCTTGGATCACTGAATCGAACTTGTATAAAGTAGAAAGTGTGAAAAGATGCTAAGGTGGGATGATTAAAGTGATTACAGGCATATTTGATTAAACAACTTGCCGCAACATGAGCATTAAGTGTTGCAACAAGTTTTTCAGGTATTTTACACAACACAAAGTATGACAAACAGACTATGACGTTTTTTAACAAAATGAATTTTCGTGTTTAACAATGACACAATTGTGGCACACACATGAAGTTTGCTGTTTTGACAAAAGTTGTCAGAAGCGGAAGATAAAGCCAATGGTTAATACTGCGGTAAATCCTTTGAAAAGTATGTAAGCCAACATCTCTAAATACCTATTAGTTACATTAAAATTGCATGACCAATAGACAAAGCACAGGAAAAACAAAAGCTAAATTAAAAAGCACTTCTACGAACAGACAGTCTAAGTGTGTTACACATGGTGCATAACTACGTGGTGCCTTGGCTCCTGCTTGAGTGATTCACTCATTCACATAAAGTCAGTGCTCTAGATAAGAGAGAAAAAAACCCTCTTGTCTGTCCTAACTAGACGACTAGTCCATATTCTCATCTGGATTCCCCTTCTTACTGCTTTATGCACACAAATGAGACACAGCCATGCGCTATGAACTAAAAGTGGCTCTGCTCTCTGCAGCTGTGTGTCCCCAATGCTGGAAATAGGCTCGCAGTAACAGCTCATGAGTCACAGTTACAAAATGGTGGCAACTGTTGATGCAGAAATTCCTGATATTAGTTTTGAGACACGGCAGAGAGAAAGAATGTGATAAAAACACTAAAAAGATTAGATCTGTCCATTTATAACTCAAGAATGTACAATATATATACACACTTAATTAGTAAACTTTGTAAATAAGTGATAAAAAATGGCAAGTATAAAATTCATTTTAATTTGAATAGTTTATTGTATAATATAAAACTACAAAAGTAAGACTGTTTCAAATTCATAGACACTTGTCCATATTTTATATATATTCTACAGTCCACACCTTGTTTTAAATACAGTGATCATCAGTTGGTGGGTGGGTTTTCCTCAAAATTAATATGTTGGTAATTGCATAGAAAAGGCACAGCTCCCAAGGTCTGTGAAAAATACAGCCTCTCTTACTGAGCAAAAAAGGAGCCCCCCCCCCCCATCCCCCCGCCCCCTCCCCACACATACACACACTCACATTCAACACACTTATACACACCCCTATCAGCTCCTGGTGGTCTCTCTCTTGAAAACCACTGAACTCATTATATTTCCCCAAACAGGTGGTCTGGGGTATAGGCTGAAGACAGGGAGACACCATGTCATATTAACAGTAACCGGCATCAACACAGCACTCATTTCTGCTCTTCATATGTTTTGGCATTGAGGGTTAGAGATAGACTTTCCTAAAAATATGCTTTGGAGTCTGAACCTCAGAAGTTTTCGAAGAGAATAAAGTATTGCTTCACAAGTCCCCCCCCCCCTTGCACACTATGAAGTAATGTACACTGACATTAAATACTCATATTTAAACAGGGGTAGGGAGTGTATACCTAAACACTGCCACAAACACCACCCCAAAATTATAGCATAAGAAACAAAAAAATAATAATACAATTTAAAAAAATGAATGAAAAGATGGCTTCCAACCCAATTCATTGTACAATACATTCCTATACGCAGAGTACATTCCTACCATACATTCTGTACACATTACAATCCAGATGGTAGATTCACATCAAAATAAATATATTTACACAGGAAATGAAAAATAAATAATTTAAAACAAAAATCACTCCAAATCCAAACAACTTAAAATAATCAGTAATAATTATGAATGAATAGTATTGCCTGCTTGGCTTTAAATACTCCTGATCGTCATGTTTTCAAATTCTTACATAATCTCTTGAGCACTCTACTGTAGGTTGTGATCTGTAACTCCCACTAAAGGCTTCTCTGGAAATAGAAAATTCGAATATCCCATATCTAAAATGGTCACACTAGTGAAGAACCAGTATTACAGAGTTCACTAGTCTGATAATGCCTGTGTTAATCTATGCTAAGAAGCCAAGACACTCTTGAAATCTGTGACAGGAAATGATATTTGTGACAAAGTCATGGCTGATTAACAGCACTCTCCAGTAAACAGGTCTATAATACTAAGCAGCTGATATGAGAAATGGTCCCTTTGTACATGTATGATGTAATTATTCAGAAGTGAACTGAAAACACTGAAAGTCTAAATCCCCTACATCCAGTTTGATTGCATTAAGTGGTTTGCAGCGGGTTTCAGAGCTAAAGGCATATGTTGCCTATTGTTGCACAAACAGGCTTTTAAACACAGAATTGAGGCTGGTAATGCAAACTTTCAAAAATATAAATAATAGAAATCTCTGCTGCTAGTCTGAACCGTAACAGTGGACAAGTCTCTCTTATGCATGTTTAGAATTCAAAATCTCTAATGTTTATGTCCCTAAGCGTTCTGACCATTCCTACAGGTCCAAAACCACCAAGAGAGACAACAAGGAGCCATGACAGGACATGGTGACCACTGGCAAACCTTAACCAATGGTATGCATAAAGTTACATAATACCCCCTTGCCTAAAATCCTACAGTATGCTTCTGTACAGTTAGGATGAAATCCTGCATGCAATATGAATAATGTACCGCTGGCAAAGAGAGGATGAAGGAAATGCACAAAACAAGCAAACACAATGCTTGTTCGAAGTAGAAAATGTTTTGGTTTTGGTTTGGATTAGTTTTTTAAATCAATGTTAATTTGAGGCTGCTTATATGAAGTAAATTATGAAATGAATAAAACTGTATTATCAAGCACATACAGGCCCTTACTATAAGTTAGTGTTATATTTTACCGGAAATTTCACTGCAAAAATAATATAAATGGAAAAAAATGTTTGGAAACCTGAAAATAAAAAGCTGGTGGTTATGGGCATTTGCATCGCATAAAGGGACTTGACCTTGATTTTCTTTCTCTTTTTTTTGGATGAGGAAAAGAACTCCTTGTCACGTTAAAAGAAAAGCACAGTTTGCACCTATTGCCTGAACCAAATCTCCACTGCAGAACATGTGAAATTTGTTTCAAAGTAAATATCTTTCCAAAGCTCATATATAAATATATCAGTTGGGGTAAAGCATGTCCATTTCTTACTAAAGAGCAAAAGTTATTTAACAACATTAAATTTAAAGCGAGTTCACTTAAATATTTCTTTATAATATTATCATATTAGCAATAACACTTAAGACGTACATAAACCAATTCCTCTTCTAAATTTGTTGTGCTTTATGAAAATGAGAGTTATATGAAAATAGACTTGGTTAAGCACATTCTTGCACCTGTATGCTGAGAAGGGGAAAGAGAGCTGCTACTCCTTCTGTGTTTGCTTAAGAAATTAAATACAGACAATAAACAAAAAGACAGGAATTTACCAAGTGGTCATTTTTGATGAAGGCACTTGAATCTGACTGAAGCCAAGTGTGTTCCTTCATGTGTATATTTGGAAAGGCAAGCACAGTGCATGCACAGTGTTGAAAAGTAGTACTGGGTGACATCACCACTCATAATAACAACTGCCTTACCTTAAAAATAAAAACTGTACAAAACACCCACAAAGATAAGTCTTTAAGTTTTTTTTTTTTTTAAGTTTGTACAAAAACAAACAAAAAAAAGATTTGCATTCCCAGCCAAAGGTGGTCATGATCCTACCAGCACCTCCATGATGTGGTCCAGCTCAGTGAGGTCCATTTTGAAAGGCTGGTTGGGGGTTAGAGTCTTGATGAGGTCATCGGCCGTCACCACAGGTGATAGTTTAGATGGGGAGGCCCCTGCTGCCGAAGTGCATGGGTCAAAATCGTACATGGAGGTGTCGATGTCAGCAAACAGAATATCATCCAGGGCCAGATCGGTGAGGAAGCCTGAGGAAGAGGAGGAGGATGGCAAAGTGCTCATGTCTAAGCCACTTGAAGGGAGAGTGTCCATCCCTCTAGGCTCAGTTGCTGCTGTCCCTGCTGTACCTGTTGTTAACCGCTCCACTGCGAGTGGGCTTGGCCCTTCTGGCTTTGAGCTGCAGGACTTTGTGCAGTTTTTGGAGTCTGGGGCTGTGGTGGGCTGGCTGGAGGGCTGGAGGGGCATAGGAAGGGGCACTGTGAGTGAGGAGGTAGTGATAGACCCTGCCGCTGTGGATGAAGGACATAGCTCCTCGATTTCATCCAGGGCCGAGGAGAAGCTGTCAGTGGCCATGAGGGGGCGGAGTCTGGATGGAGAATGATGAAGTGAAGGGGGAGAAGTGCAAAACACTGCGCTGTCCTCTTCCAGCAGCGAAGCCGGAGTGAGGCAAGCATCCAGCGGTGTAGGGCTGGCTACAGCTGGGGAGGGAGGTGGGACAGGGGGCTGCTGGGTTAGCACAGGCGGTGAAGCCACCACAGAGAGTACGCCAAAGGCTGGCTGCGCTTCCCGAAATCCCTCATCCATTGGGTGGTCTGGAGGAGGTGAGGGAGGAAAGAAGAGTGGCCGCAGGCTGCCCTCCTGCTTCAGCTCATCCTGAATGCGTCGCAACATGTTGTTGATGAGCACACGCTTTTCCAGACTTGGCTCGGCCAGCGCTCGCTGACTGTACAGCTTCATCAGTGAGATGTTAAAGATGGTCTGCCTCTGCAGGGTGTACGAGACCTTGGAGAGGCCATCCGCCATCGCCACCGCTTTGCCTTCCACTCCCTCATCGTCCTCATCTAGCTTCCGCTTTGCTCCTTTACCCAACATATATCTGGACCAGAGGCAGAAAGGGAGAGAGAGAATTAGATCCAAAATGAAAATCTCTTTGTTTAACGCTTTGCTGATGACCAAAGTATGTACAATTAAATGCATAAACCATGTTGTTTATTAAGGATTGAGCGAAAGAAATTCTAACACAATGTGTAAAATGTGTTAGATGTTTTTTTCATCCAGAATAAGGATGCTAAATAAAAACAATGACATGATTTATCAAAACGAAGATAAATCCACAAAAACCCAACTCATAAAGGCAAAATACAACGGTAAAGTACAAAAACACTCCTTTCGAAGGAAACACATGGAATTTAGTCGATGAGATGGTGTGTTAAAACTTGTTAGGCACATAAACATAAGTAACCATAAATAAAGGCAATAAACATCATGGACAGCTACATGGCATGTTAGACAAAATGCAAAACCAATGAAACAGACACCCAACCCAAACATCGGTTGGCTTGAGCATCGACAGGTAGACTTGGGTTAAAAATAAAAGACCGTTTCTGTTACCAGATTGTAGTTTTGTTGCCATGACATTGGCCCGCAAGCTGTCATCATATTAGCATTCTGAGCCTCCACTGGGGTGAGAGTCTACAATATCTGTACGGTGGCCGCAGAGAAGAAAGAGCACACAGCGACTCACGTTACAACTGTGCCAAACAGATAAGGTAACACAACATGGGGAAAGGACTTTATGCAAAACCAAACTCTTCAAACTGCTATGATTCACTCAAATTATTAATCACCATACACAACTATTCACACTTTTAAAAGAGAGAAGAGCAATGCACTGAAAATAGGGGCAATTACAGGAATCCTGTTCTGACTACTGCTTCCTGAGTCTTGCTGCTAAGAGAGGGAGGCAAGTGTGTGTCAGACTTTCAGTAAGAGCTCGTTGTGCGAGTGTGCAATATGAAAAACGCAGTGTTGTGTGTTACTCCAGTAAGCTTGGGGGGGGGAGCGGAAAAAGGCAGAACAGCATGCTGGGCGAAAGAAAAGGGGCAGCGATGAAGCTGCTCTCATTCCCCATGTTAGGAAACAAAGCTCTCGGCTACTGTACCAGCACAATATATGTCAGATTTACAGCCCATCTCAGGGGCCGCCATGTTGTTACAGTACAGCGCTGTGGAGAGAACAGCAAGAGTCAGACAGACAGAGACCGTTGCAACAGTGTGAGAGGGAGGTGTGTGTGTGTGTGTGGGAAGGGGTGGGGGGGGTGAGGGGTTTGGTGTTAGACAAAGGTTAATATTATAATATCTGGTTAAAACATTAAATACTAACTTGCAAAATGAAAAATGTCACATAAAAGAGTTTTTTTTGTTTTTGTTTTTATGAGTAAATCAGTCATATGTGATTTTCAGTTATTGCTCAAGTTCATAACTATGTACCATATCATAACTATATACCATATTCCCTTTCAATTTCACAGTATTTACAGTACAAATGCTTACAAATGTTCCGCTCAGTGTATTCTGTGAGAAATTCTCAATAAAGTAATGAAGTAGCGAGAACAAACAGCCTGTGGAATTCAGCTTGATGCATTGCTGCTGGTTAGACTGTTTACTTGTGCATGCTAATGACTCAATAACTACAGGATGAAAGGCTGAGTAACCAACATCAGGAAATCGGCAATACAGCACTGCCGTTTTTAAAAATGACCTCAAAGAAGATGCTCTGACATGCATCGGTGATCCATGAGGAAAGATAGACATCTGTGTGCTTTTCCCATTAAGTTGTAATGTTTCTTTCACTTGAAGACCAATTACCAAATAACAAACAGGGAAATTACATTTTAGCAAATGTGGAAAACATGGGCCTCATTTCTAAAGTAGTACAGTCTCACAAAAAAAAACATTACCTTTTTTTTCAGTATGATTTATCAACATTCTGTTGCAAACATACTGTATGTTGCATAACATTTTGAGCTTTGCCCACTTCATGCGTAAAGTTTTATGACATGATTAGTCCGAACAGGTTCATGAAATTTCTCTTCTTCTCTGCAAACACAATAAGGGTTGTAAGTCGGGTGGTAATGCAGAGCGAAAATGCTGGTATTTTCAAAACGCGGCTTGCTTTTGGGCTTGAAAATATCTGTGTTGCATATTTAGTGACTTGCATTAATCAAGAAGCCTGATTGGGATTGTGTTTGAGTAATAGTGTGATTGCTACTCAGTATAGAGTAAAAACATACATTTCAAACTCATATCCTATATAAAACAGCCAAGGTGCTTGTGTCATAAGTGTTTACGTAACACTCTTGCCCAAATAGGCTCCATAATGGACTAATGGCATTCATGTTATACCTCGAGACCACCCGAGTCACAAGCTCATTTCTCACTGTGCATTTTTAAATGCTGGTCTAACCATATTCCTCACAGACAAGAGCGAGTTCCAGTCTTATACTATTCATTCCTGGCATAATTGAATTATGAATACTATAAAGAAAAACAATGAGTTATCCGTTCTGTTTATAAAAATATTTCTTTCTGTAATCTACAATACAGACCATGGACTGGAAAACAACTATGAGCTCCGTTATCTAAGCAAAAGCACAAAGATAAGCAGAGAGTGTGAAGGGGAGCAAGTGGCTGAACTTATACCAGTAAAAGAAAGAAAAAAACAGGGAGGAAAAGACAGAAACCGAGAGTGAGAGAGGAAAAAAGAGCAAGAGAGAAAGAAGCCTGTTCCCGAGGCCTCTTCTCATTACCATAAAGTGAAGCCCAGTAGCAGTAGGCAGCATTGCAGTGTACTTGAACCTAATCCAGGCTGACAGCTTCGTGCACCCTGGCCCTGTCTGTGTGCTCACATACACACGCACGCACACGCGCGAGAGAGCAAACATCGCGCAGGCGCACCTCTGTCAGGCATTTCCACTCAGTCAGGAAGTGCAAGTGGCTGGGCCTGTTGCCTCGCTGCCTGTTACCATGACAAACATGGTCAGCTGGGAATCCGCCCAGAGAGATGACAAAGAGGGAGAGAGAAGGGTGGGAGGAAGAGAAGGGAGAGAGAGGGAGGTGGGGATGAGGGAACTTAAAGAAAAAAAAAAAGAAAAAGAAAAAAAAAGTGTTTTCTCTTGGTACTGCTTCTGAGGGAAAGCAATTGAAACAGAAAAATGTGTGTTGGAGAGCAAAACAAGTTCTGTCTCCTGTCGCTGTGTGAATTCCAATGCTCACAGACACTACTACTACTCAGAAGTGAACAGATAAACAGTACTTTTAAGAGAAAAGAATGAAAAACCGGGGGGTGTTTAGGTTATTCAGTAACACTTTTCTCCAGTTCTTTTACTTCTGTTGACTGAAAAAAAAAGTGTTTTTGCATGGATGCATGACAACAGTTCTGAAAAAAAAAGACAAATGAAGTCAAATGGGTTTAGAGTGGCTAATATTTAGATTACAACCATAAAAGCTCATTAAAAAGTAAGCGCGAGAGTAAAAATTGGCTGAGACTGAAAACGACAGTATATGTAGCGTTCTAGTCATCCCTACAGGCTGGGCAACTGTTGCCATGTCACTGGAAACAGAGAAGGAACATGATTCAAGTTAGTGGTTTTCTTCTGATTTACTGCCCTCTTCCTTTACGTTTGGTGTTTGGGGGAACAAAGAAACAGGCATTGTTGTGGAATTCATGATGGCTTGGATGCACTAATGCCAAGAGAATAAATAAAATCATGACACAAGTTCTGAGCAGTGAAAGAAAAATAAAACACAAATCCAAGTACTGTTCAGAGAACTGGTGAGGGAAAAAAATGTCAGGGCAGCTGAACAGGTCCCTGTGACTCACTCTGAGGAGTGGAGACAGATATGTGCAGCACCGCAACGCCATTACTACTCCACCCTGCACATTCCTCTTCTCCGTTTTCTCCTCCTCCATCCTCTTTCCTCCATCTCTGGGGTGAAAGGTCGCTGAGAGAGTAGAGGAGGAGAGCCAAGACCAGGACAGTATGATAGCAATAAGAATTTAGAGGAGGGAACATTTGTTCTGGCTCAGGGTTAAAAAAAAATAAAAAATAAAAAAAAGCAGCCGCTACCTATCGCCTCTGACCTGAAATTAAGGTGTGTGAGAATGACAACAGGAGCAGAGAGTGTACAGAGAGAGAAAGCGAGAGAGAGAGAGTGAGCGGGGAGCGCAGTGTTCCCACCTCACTCAGCACACTCTGTTCCCTCGCACACAGAGACACCGAGAAACACACAGCAAACTGCCTCTCCATCACTGCTGCACCGGAGCTCGGAAATGACCCCGTTTCCATTCGCTCTCCGCATAAAATCTCGAACAGAAAAGACACTACATTAAAAGCACGTTTGTTCTTTCTTCTTTATTCCTGTTATAAAATAGTCGAAGATGACTTGGTTTTACAGCACAGCTTTAAAAGCATGGCTCAGCTGCGGCTCACTTCCTGGATACCACTCCTGGCAGTAGCTAAGCGTGTGAAACAGAGCACCGGATAAGTCCAGAATTAGTGTAAAAGCAAGGCTGGGGCCTTTGGACAGGAGAACACAGGGCTGTCAGAGCAGTGGCTGGAAAGACTGCAGTCCTGCTAAGCTGGCTGCAAAACGTATACTAAGCAGCACACACGAGAAATTTTATTTGACTAACCAGACTACATGGATAAAACGTGTGAAAGGTCTTCTCCAATATCAGATCAAGCGCATGATATAGCTGCACTGCTCTGACTTTCTCCTTTCATTCCATCTGCAAAGGCTTACAAACCTACAAATCTCCAAACATTAGTTTTCCAGCAGATAAAAAGTATATATATACATACACACACACACTGTAAAATGGATCTTACAGGGAAATATCTGTAGGCCAGAAAGGAAAGCAGCATATTATGTAAAAGACCACTTTTCACACACACAAAAAAAAGAAAGCTGCTGGGTTTTGCATGCATGAAAAAAGAAGCAGGTGTGACAAAGTCCTCAAAAGGACTGTTGCTGGTTCTGCAGGATATTCAGTACAACTAAGCAGCTAATTTCCTTATAAAACTACATAAATTGTACCTGAGACTAGCTTTTAAGCAAATTGTATTAACACCAATTACTGACTTTGTTTAATTAATTTCTGTTTACTGCTTTTTATAGTGTTTTTTCATGTAGATTTTTTTTACTTCCTTTCTCTAGAGCAGTTATTTGCATGCGCCTAAGACTTTTGCACAGTACGGTACAGTCTTTAGCCCATATTTATTTATATTTTGTTTCCAAAGAGACAGACTTTCTTGTATTTTTAATGTAGTCTTGAGGAATAGTTCTCCATGCTTCCTGAAGACTTTTTGGCTCTCGTTTTGGCAAGTTTTTGGCACTCATTTTCAATCCAGTTCCTGTACTTGACCAGTTTCAGAGGAATGTTTTTTTGTTTGTTAAGCCACACACTGACCTATGAATCATTCAAGCATAAAAAACATAAAACTGAATGCATGAACCAGTGAAAGATGATGACAGATCAAGTCGGTATCTACTACTGGTGATGCTGAATGCTAAGGGACAGGAACAGACAAGAGGGGTAATGAGGTTGCTGCTGAGGTTGCTACATATACAACCGATTTTGAAATGGTATCTTAAGGCACTTTTGCAGCCTGTCGCAGTAAAACATTTGTTCCAATGTCTATAATTAAATATACGTGATTTAATTTAATTAAATTTAGTATGAGGAAATGAGGGGTGGCTCAAGACTTTTGCACAGTACTTTATGATATCTTGGTTATCAATTTGCAGTAATCTATGTATAATTCTTTGTTTTATTTATGCTTATCCTCATAGTACAAATGACTAACCGTAAATGTGTTAATGAAGAAGCAGAGGGGAACTCTCTGTGGATGAGAATAAGTGAATGAATGAGTGATTGGGTGCATGCATGAGCAGATGAATGAGCTCCAGAATGAATGAATGAATGAATGAATGAACGAATGAATGAAAGAGCATTTGAGTGCGCAAAGGAAAGGGGTGCATGTGCAAGTGAATGAGTGAGTGAGTATGCGCACGCTGAATCATCAGTGATATTATGATCCTGTAACAGGATCTGCACGTTTCCATGCCTGTGCTTCTGACTTCCCCTCCCCCCTCACCTCGGTGCTTTGCTATTTCAGGTCCTGAGGGGATGGATTCACACACGCACACACTAACATGCATGTGTGCATACATGCATAGCTCGCAGTTCTGCTGCAACGTGCCGTTATGGAACCAGGAGGATGGCGGGTCAGGCCACGAAACATACAAACAGCCTGGACAGTTGAACATCACTTTCTTGGGCTGCATATAATAACACACACATTACTGTCAAATAAGAGCAAGTGCTAGAGGGAGAATGACAGCGATAAAGAGCGAGGGAGAAGGCGCACACTCTTTGGTGTCATCTTACAGTATCATTACAGACGCATAATACATGTTCATCCTCCTCTCCGCCTGGCCTCGGTACTTACTCGGCGCGCTTTGTCACGGCACTTGACGGCACAAAGACGGGGTGTCATTTGTGTGGGCTCTCCTGACGAAGGCTCAGTACTGAGCACGAGCAAGACGAGAACAGAAAAAAAAGAAAGAGAGAAAGAGAGAGAACACAGCAATATAGAAAGAGGCAGACCACACGACATGAAATAGCATACATCCACAGCATGAAGTACACTAGTGTACCTTACAACTATAACCCAGTTGAATAAATAAAAAAAATGTGCTGCTGCAATTGCCAATTAGCTCAATATGCTAATAACAGAACGAACGAACAAAATCAGATACTAGACAGACAGTTAGCTTTGTGTGTTTGAAAGCATTTTAACTTTATAACCTAGATCAATCATCCTCTTTAACAGCATGTAGATAAAACACCTGAGTGATGGAGAATGCTTTGTTTGAAAGCACTAATTGAGCACCTTTCAATCCAATCTCTATCATACAGCGTGTATACTAAATGGACATGTATACAACATGTATACGTTATTACAGAGAACAATTTAGACATGTTTCCCTTCATTTAAAAAACACAGCACATCTACTTACTCTAAATCATGTCCACGACCACTTTCATAGGGGAGTCAGGAGTCCCTTTCTCATGGTAAAACTATTTGAACATCAACCCCTAAATCTGTCCTATTTGTCTTTTTAAAGATAGAGCTACAGCACATATTGCTTGCTTTTCAGCCTGATCACAGACTAATCCTACATCTACATTTACCCTCGGAGAGTGCACCGTACAGATCACATATCACATATACGCTACACATTCTGTGGTTAGAGAGTAAGGAGAAAGGAAGACGTTAATGAAAAGTAAACAGCACTGACAAGACAAAATTAACTCAGTACACGGAATAACCGTATGAAGTTTAAGGCCGAGTCAATCAGAGAAAGTTGGGTCAGGGTGACTCATTTTCTAACTGACATCCTGTAGTCATTAAAAGATTTCTCACATTATGCGTTTTATTCAATAGGTCGCATTTGTTGCACGGTGATGCGGCATTATCGTTCAGCGTATAGGAAGAGTGGACAGGACGTATTGGTCATAGGGAGCATGCAATCACATGTGCAGTGAGACAGCAGCATGCAGACTGCAGCGCAGCTTTACGTCATCAGCAACTAGAGAACTCGCTGAACAGCCCCCACCACGCAGACTAGAGAGAAAAAAATTATGTAGCATACATCATCCTATCTAATACAACGCTTGTGTATGTTGCTAATACACGCTGTTCGATTTGCACATGCGTTAAAGAATTTCTAATGCAGTAATGCAACAAAATAATAACATTTTAAATGTCTTTGTTGGTATTTTTTTTCCCTGAACAGAGCTAAATTCTGCACCAAGACAATGCATGAAAAATGAAAGTAGTTCAAAAGCAAACTGAGTTTAAATTCCCTGAACTCTAGTCTTCAGCTTGGAGAGTTAAATGCTGGCAGAGGAAAGAACACTTTTCAAACCGGTTTGACGAGAGGGGCCAAAGGCTTGGTGTGTGTGCGTGTGGGGGTGTAAGACACACGCTTACATTCTCGTTCAGGAGAAATACAAGCAAACTAGCAGCAATAAAGGTTACTGGGTAAGAAAGTCCAGCAAGAACACTGAGTTTATTTCCAAAGGCTCTTACTGTAAGCACCAGAATGCACTGATTAGCAGTTAATATGAAGATTTCAATACAGAAATAGAGATTTCTGACTACCAATAAGAATATCTCACAAATTACAAAAGTATTTAAAGAATTCTAGTGGTAACTGGAGACCTACATGTAACTTGGACATGTGGGTTCTTCACATTGCTTTGCAAAGAAATGCCAAAGTGTTTAATGAGAGCTTGCAGCATGATTTGATGTTGAGGGCCTACAAACAGCACAAAGGAGGCACTTATAACTCACACAATGGACTAACGGTACATGGGTATGTTGATTTCGGGAATGCTGCATATTGCACTGCACTAACTGCATCCAGCAAGTCACAATGTAAAAGCTGCCCACATCTTCTGCATTAACTTAAATGACCTTGCTGCATGCCAATTAGCCTTGGCAAATCATGCCTGACCCATCCTACATTAGCATGCTCGAGTTTTTACTACACTGCAACACACTTATGCACACATACACACTTATACAATAAACGTTGTTAAACATACTCTACTTGCACATTTCTATGCTACATGAGGTCAAAATGCAAGAAGAGCTTCACATTCAGTTTGATACAATTCTATATTCTACTATCCATTAGTGCATCATAAAATGACTGAAAAAAAAGTTGGAGGTGAATAAAGGCAGTGCATATAACCTATTCCAAAGTGAACATTCACAAGAAGATCTAACTGGACCTTGATCTCTACTGAATTTACTGTGTGTGTGTGTGTGTGTGTGTGTGTGTGTGAGAGAGAGAGAGAGAGAGAGAGAGAGGGAGAGAGAGAGAGAGAGAGAAGGGGGGGGTGCATGTTTGCGTGTAAGTGTCCTTTGGACACTGTCTGTGTCTTAAAAGAAGTGCTGTACAGTGCAGTTGTAAAATTCGCTGATTTCTTTTTTCTTTTTCTTCAAAGATCTTAAGATATACTGCTCATCATGAAATCAACCAACTAAAACCATATACATAACATGCTACAGAACACTCCTTTGCTTAAAGAGCAGACAATAATTGTACCATCTCGCAGTAAACAGACAACACAGGAAAAAGAGAACAGAAGCTCAAACTCTTCTCCAAACGCTGTGTTTCAGCCCTAGGCCCTTTTTCTTGCATGCATTCTAAATTTAAGCTCGAGCTAACAGTTGAAGCAGGTCACCAGCTATTTTCTTTTCCAGTCACCTGCCAAATGGCACTCTCAGTCAAATACCACAGCTCTATTCACTCAGCACTAGTCTAACATACTACCCCAACATCGATATATCTCTTTAGGGTAGGAATCGGTTAGGAGAAAAACGACATTACATTTAAGCGCTTGGTGAGAGGTACAGTATAGAACTAGCAATATATAAATTAAATTTGTATTAATTAATTATAGGCTTGTATTCTGCTAGTACCTACTATATTATTGTGTATGACATTCAGAGCTGTTTTAAAGAATTAAATAAAATCTAATGGACGTTACTGTGAGAAGTTACAGAGTAATACTCTGATATATCGCACATATTGTGAGTACTTTTATATACTACTGGTCAACTCACATGAGCGACTGGACAGTGAGATATATATATATATATATTTTTTTTTAATATATAGCAATAATAATAATATATACAAAGGTATTAGTAAACATTTTTTGTTTCCTTTAGATGTAGCATTAGAACTAAAAAAAAAACTTAAACATGACAATATATTATTTGTGATATCAATATTGTGATAAAGTGTTTTTGTTTTTTTTTGCCATATCGTACACTCCTGTAGTCAGAGCCATAATATATAATGTCGATATGTGAACTTCAAGAACTAACAAAAACTCACTGCGAAATAAACACACGAGCGTGGATGTCGTTTAAAGTGGACGTGGTGTGTACTGCGAGGAGAAAAGTCGAGCTGCTGAACTTTACAAAGAGACAGGGAAGAGAGAGACAAGGACCAGACAACAATACCCGAATACATTATTATCGGCGTTCTCTCGGTGGCACGCAGGCTGGGTAAGTTAACACTCGAGTGTATCGGTGTGTAAAGCAGTAAGTCAGTGTGCCAGACGAGTTACAGGATTTCAGTCGCGGTCGTGTCAGACCTCTGAGCTAACGTTACTTACCACGGCCAGGTCGAGCGGAGCTTTAAAATGAAGCATGGGGAGAAGAAGAAAAAAAAAAGAAAGAAAAGAAAAAAGATCTCGCTTAAATGTCGAAAGCGCTACTTCCAAGTGGAGCGACGGACAGCGACGAAGCCCGGGTCCGGGAGGAGATATCACACACAATTAAACTTAGACGCTTTTGCGGTCGGACAGCTGAGTGGCGAAAAGACAGCGAGGGGAAGAAAAAAAAAAACACATCGGCAGCCAGTTGTACGGAGGGACAGCACAGTGCTCACCACAGTAGCTGTCGGAGAGGTGTGACGTAGAGTGAGACTGCTGCGCTCACTGCTGGTCGGACACACACACACACACACGCGCGCGCACTCACGCACGCACGCACGCACACCCTCGCGTGCGCGCACGCATGGCGCCTCGGAACACTCCACCCCTGTACGATACGATACAACACAACCCTGCGTGGGCAATGGGCTTACACCCTGTTCTCTCAAAACACACGCTCATACACACTTTCACTCCATTTCTTTCGTTCGATTAAAACTCTCTCTCTCGCTCTCTCTCTCTCTCTCTCTCTCTTCCCACTCAACATGTATTCACCTCTCCTTCCTGATCAATCCACTTCAAGATATCCAAACACTTTTTACCTACCATAATCAGCTATACTCTCATAAATACCACTTCATTCAATTATGCTTAATATTTGTCACAGGTATTTCTATTAATAAATATGAAATTCACCAATGCATCTCCTTCTCTCTCTCTCTCTCTCTCTCTCTCTCTCATTATGATTTGTCTATATTTTCGTCTTCTGCACCCAGCAGTAAAAATGCATCAGTACAGTATTCCCTGCCTTCTTTACTAATATAGACAAGCTAAACTGCCACCACATGGCATGTATAAGCACTGCATGAGGCACGCGACAGATCCTGATTGTCTGGTTTACCATATGAACAGACACATTGCCTTGTGTGGCATGTTTTCGAAATTAAATTAGCTTACCAAAGAAGAAGCATGACATTAGAAAAGCACCCATGTTGTGAATTGCCTGAAATGAACAAGTTATTAGTCAACAGGCGAAGAAAGAGATAAAAGTGACAAAACCTATATGACTCAGAGAGTGCAAAACATGGGCACAAAGATTAGTCTGTTGGTACAGTGGAATAGAAAGCAAAAAGAATGAGACACTGAAAAGAATATTATACACAAGGCAAGTGAGAAATGAATTTATGGTCACATTAAAAAAAAAAAGAAAAAAAGATCAAACAAGAGTGTCAGATTAAGGGCTTTGATTATATGCACCATCATGTTCTGTGATTTTTGTGAGTTTATACACACATGGAGTAAAGCACAGTCTGCGTTGCTCTATATAAATGACTTCAAAGACGGCTGCAGATGGCTAGTGTTGCTCTGATTGACAGGAGAGAAACTGTAATGTTATGTCTCCCATCCAGAGTGCCACTTAGAAGCCTGATTAGCCTACTTTTTAAAGTGCTGGTTACTTATACTAGGTAAAGAAATTGTGGCAATTTGAATTCTGGTTGAATTTCCATTATCAGTGGCTAAAAGATACAACCTGGATAAAATACAAATGAAACATACAAAAATTGGTTTTCTGTTGAATACGAATAGAATAATGGCTCAAAACCAAAGGAAATGTTAAAGCAGAAAGAGCGTCTCTAAACCTGTGGACAGACACAGACACATAGTATTGTTTACTTTTCCAGTGGTGACTAAGTGGTTATACTAGTCTATGGAATAACCCCAGGATAGACAGAGAGCCGATGCTGGACCCTTGAAAGAGGCTCTTAACGCTCATACTGCTCAGCAGTGTGAATGACTTGTATTCTGTCTCAATTGTATGTCTGCCAAAAGAATACATGTAAATGAGTGTGTGGATGGTGTGTCGGCGAGTGTGTGAGGGGATGAGTGGATATACCTGCCCCTGGATGAGTGTTATGCTAGTGTTGTGTAGCTGATAGAAATTAACAGTGTAGACAGAGGCAACTAAACAAGTAGTACTAGGAGCTTTGACATAACATTCTTTCCACCCATTGAGTAAGAACTTCCTGTCTAGTTACTTTCTGCCCAGGTTAACTGAGGGCAAGAATTTGTCACTACAGTGTGTGTCTATGCGGCTGTCATGTGAAGAGCAGTAAGATACTAAGCTATGTATTCCTTAAAATAAGAGGAGTACATCCTGCAGCAACTGTTTATTAAAGCTATTATATAAAATACAGTACATTATATAACCATTCCATGAATATAAGGTCATATAACTATATATAAATATTATAATAAATAAAAGAAATATAACTAAAATGTAAAAGAATACAATGATGCTTCTGAAGAAAAAAAGCTTTTGGTTGATTCGATCTTTCATTATTTTTATCCACTATTTCTCATAAGAAACGTACACTACATAAATGAGAAAAAGAAAGTATACCCTCCCTCATTTCTATGTGTTTTTTGTTTCAATCAGGGCCTAATAATAATTGTGTAATCCTCATCAACTTCTATAAACAAATAAATCAACAAAAAAGTGTTTGAGAAAGGACATCCGGCAAGACCTCAGAGAAGCAATTTCTATTGCTCATAAATCTGGCAAGGGTTATAAGGCCTCCAAACAATCTAAATACACAAATCTGTGAGGGAGTTGCCAGGAATGGACATCCCAGCAAAATCAGTCCAAAATATGATTGTTTAATGCTTAGAGGTAAAAAGAAAACCCCACAGCATGTAACCTAAAGGCATCCGAAAGCACATTAAATGTTTATGCTCATGACAGCACAATCAGAAAAAGACTTAACATTCTTGGTTTCCGGCAGCACCGCATCATAGTGGGAAGTACTGTGGCCAGCAACTTCAGAATGGACACGTTCGATTCCCACCCTGGATTTGTGTGAAAAGAGTTTGCTTGTGCTTGGTGGGTTTTCTCCTGGTTCCGGTACTCCAGTTTCCTCCCAAAGTTCAAAGACATGCAGATTAGGCTAATTGGCATTCCCAAATTGCCTGTTTTGTGTGTGTGTGTGCATGTCCTGCAAAGAATTGGCACCCTGTTCAGGGAGTGTATTGCCTTGTGTATTGCCTTGTGCCCAAAATCTTCTGGAATAGGCTCCAGGCCCTCCGCAACCCTGTATAGGACAAGCGGTATAATGAATGAATGAATGAATGAATGAATAGTTTCCAATGGACGAATGGCTAGGAAAAAGCCCCTTCTCTCCTAAATGAATATGGCAGCCAAACTTAGGTTTGCAAAATCTCATACTGACTGTCAAACATGTTGTAGAGGTAATGATTTGGGCTTGTTTTTTAGCCACAGGACCTGGGAATCTTGCAGTCCCTGAGACAACAATGTACTGCATTTGAACTGTACAATGTACTGCACTAGAATATTCTTGAAAGAAATATGAGGCCATTTGCCAAGTTTAAGATGGGCAAAAATTGGTTTATGCAACAACACAGTGATCCCGAGCACACCGGTAAATCAATATCACGATGGCTCAACTGGATCTTCACAGAGCTGAACATAAAGGAAAAAAATCAACAAACTGAAATATTTCTTTTAAAAAAAACCTAGGCCAAAATTTCTCCAAAATGATGTTTAATTAAAATTTTATTCAAGCGCTTGTTGACAAAGGTGACAAAAATGTACTCTATAAGTCAGTATATTACTGAATTATAGAGTACACTTATTTTGTCCTACTGGTTTATGATTATTAGATTGAATCCCTATTTGCAGTTATGGTAACCTTTACTCTTCTGGGAAGGCTTTACACCAGATTTTTTAAGAATGGATTTAGGAATGTGTGTTCATTCAATCTGAAGAGCATTAGTGCAATCAGGCACTGATGTCGAGCTGGAAGGCCTGAGCTGCAGTGGACAGGTCATCCTAAAGATTTTCATTGCGGTTGAGGTCACTGTTCTGTGCAAATCTTTGGAGTTCTTCCACTTTCCAATCTTGATCAACAATGTATTCAACGTGCCAAGGCATTGTCAAGCTGGAACCTTTATGAACTCATATTTCAAAGTTTGTGGCAGGTTGTAGCAACAGTTTGAGGGAAACCCACCCACAGTTTCGATGTCAAAGTAAGGTGTCCACAAACTTTTGGCCCATTTTGGTTAGCGCACATCTTTAAACATACATACAAACATACAGTAAAAACCAAAAGTTTGGACACACCTTCTCATTCAAAGAGGTTGAATTTGTATTATGGCAAGAAAAAAGCAGCTAAGTAAAGAAAAACGAGTGGCCATCATTACTTTAAGAACTGAAGGTCAGTCAGTCCGAAAAATTGGGAAAACTTTGGAAGTGTCTCCAAGTGCAGTCACAAAAACCATCAAGCGCTACAAAGAAACTGGCTCACATGCGGACCGCACCAGGAAAGGAAGACCAAGAGTCACCTCTGCTGCGGAGGATAAGTTCATCCGAGTCACCAGCCTCAGTAATCGCAGGTTAACAACAGCTCAGATCAGAGAGCAGGTCAATGCCACACAGAGTTCTAGCAGCAGACACATCTCTAAAACAACTGTTAAGAGGAGACTGTGTGAATCAGGCCTTCATAGAATATCTGCTAGGAAACCACTGCTAAGGACAGGCAACAAGCAGAAGAGACTTGTTTGGGCTAAAGAACACAATAAAGAACACAATAAAGAAAACTCTTTGAATGAGAAGGTGTGTCCAAACTTTTGGTCTGTACTGTATATAAGTTGTACTCTTCAAGTTTCAGTATGTTAATTCATCTCATCCTCTATACTGCTTATCCTGTACAGGGTCGCAGGGAGCCTGTAGCCTATCCCAGGAAATTTTGGGCGCAAGGCCGGGTACACTCTGGACAGGGTGCCAATCCATAGCAAGACACACCTTCACACGCCACACTTTCTCTCACATTTATTCACACATTCTGGGCACTTTGGGAACGCCAATTAGCCTAATCTGCATGTTTATGGACTGTGGGAAGAAACCAGAGTACCTGGCGGAGAATATGCAAACTCCACACACACACAGACCTGAGGTGGGTATCGAACCCTCAACCCTGCGGGAGCAAGGCCACAGTGCTAATGACTAAGCCACTGTGCAGCCCAGTATGTTAATTACAATTTGTGATCATCATGATTCATCATCCTAAAATAGAGGGAAAAGACTAAATAGACAAAAAAAAAAGACTAAGGCAATCCTGTATTGAAGTGAACTATGAGCTAATTCTACAAGGCCATAAAGATAACTGAGCTATGTCTCAGTACCACAAGGCACATATGTCTGACAAGTTGCATTTAAGTGTATTCTGTTCAAATGCTTTCATCCTTTTTAATATATTAAAAGACCAGAATAGCCCCAAGGCGGAATAATTTTAGTCCACGCAAGGCTTTTGCACATCATGAATTGTTTTCCTGCCTGAGGAAAACCTTTAAGGTGCTCAGCTCACAAAGTCTCAAATAAAGAGTTCAGGCAAAAGGAGTGCTGCAACGCTACAAACCACGCAAAGCTCCATCGCCAGCAACAAGTTATAGCTTGCAAACCAGAGACAATGATTTGCTTCTTTACCCCTTTAAACTAGAAAACTCATCGACTGTCCTCTTTAAATTTCATAGGCAGGGTGAAATTCAATATATCCAATCATTTTAATGAGAAAACTATACTTCACATGCAAATGAGTTCAGCTAACTGTAGTATATCCTTACACTCAACCATACAGAATAACCGTTCTGAATCAGCTGCATGTTCATTTGGTTTATTCAGAACAGTTACACACAGTGTGACTTGTTTCATGCTCGTATCTGCTGCTGAGGTGGTGAAAGCCAATGAACGGGCTTTCGCTGTTTCCATTATGGTCAGATGTAAGGCAGCATGCTCAGAAGCTGACTGCTTACAGTTATTCAGCAACCTCGGTTAAGAAAACACTGCCCGATGGTAGAAATAAAGTTCTACAATAATAGAGTCGTGTCACTTCGCTACAGCATGTAAGTATATCTTGAAATTTAGCCTGGTGCAAACACTGGAAGTGTCAACAAGAAGTCCCTGCCAAAGAATTGTTTTGAAAGTGATATGAGCTGGTGTGAAGCTGAGTTTTTCTACCCATCTCTCTGTGTCATGAGTGAGGAGGAGAGTGGTGAGCAGAGGGGTGGTTCTAAATAAAGATTTCAGGTCAAAACAGGAAATGGCTCAGTGAGCAGTCAGGGCAGGAATGAGAAATGCTGGCTTTTGGGCGGCATCCACAACATCCCCTTTGTCCATTACGCAACTAGGAACTACAGCCTTCAATATCTAAATTATAGCTCCTTCTTTATCTCTCTTACACATTATTTTACACACTACATTGCTGTTTGATCACTTACGCTACA
Organism: Clarias macrocephalus; assembly: GCA_011419295.1. Taxonomy (NCBI): domain Eukaryota; kingdom Metazoa; phylum Chordata; class Actinopteri; order Siluriformes; family Clariidae; genus Clarias; species Clarias macrocephalus. Next base: position 40,464 of record JAAGKR010003642.1, read on the forward strand.
TTAATACACGATCTCCACTAAACTGCCAGTGCACCGAACGCTGCACGAATAGTGTGGGCAGCATGAGTCACCGTTAAATCATGAGCAACAGTTGGAATCCCAAAATAACATAATTCAGACTTGCTAATGTCAACTACTATATTTAGAAAAAATAATTATTTCGATTTTTTTTTTAATTCTTACTTGTGACTAGGATTTATTATATCACTGGACATGAATGAACAATTGATTTATTTAAAGCTGAGAATACTATTATGTTAAATAAATGAATTAACTAATTAGAGAGTATCATTGAGATCACAGCAAAATCACGCAACCTAGAGCTTGCTGTTTCACACATGCATGTACGTACAGACAACGAGTTGCTTGATCGTTGTGCTCTTAATTACAGGTTTCTTCACGGTGAAAAAGCCAAAGAGAGCCATGGTGCCAGCTAAACTCTCCCTCCCACCATGTCTCCCCCTTCCTCACACATCCTCTTTCTGCTACTCTCTCTCTCTCTCTCTGCTCCACTTCACTTCACTCCCCCTTATCATCGTGTGGAGGGTACACGGCAGCACGCTTCGGCCCCCCTCATTATCTAATTTGGCTCATTATCCATGCAGCCAAACATCAGCAGGGGGTGCCTGAGTGCACTCTCTCATTTTAACATCATAATTAATAACGGCCTATCAATAAACAGCTGCGTGTTCCAGGCAGCAGCTCAGGGAGGTGGCACAGAGTAGGTGAGGAGTTAAAGCAGGTCTGAAATGTGATTTCAATTCAGTCTTGATTTATTTATTACCTGCCACAGTGTGCATCCTACATTCCGAGCTGCCAGGCAAGCATGATGGAGGGCAAAACCCGGACAGAACCATCTACTGGATCAAGGAGTCTACATGCTTACTCTGTTTCTTCCCAATCCTACAGCACAGCCATCTATCCCTCCCTCCATCTATAACTGCCCACCCTCTTTCAGTTCTCTGAATCTTACTAGACTCACCTATCTATGGAGCAATGACACAGACATGAATTTGACAGTTAAATTGCTAATCATGTTGATTTAAGACAATGGCACTATGACTAGAAAAAGACACAAGGGGGGTGGGTGCAAGGGAGGGTGGCTGGGGACAAGGGCAGGTGCTGTTTGGTTTGGGCGCACAGTCCTACCCTGGACTAGAAACAGAAAAAAAAGGGGGAACGGGGTGTCCTGAAACAATCAGCGTGGTATCCAAAAGCACAATAAAAAGTGACACCACCAAATTGTGTATATATTCTATGTATATTTCTTTGTATAATTGTATTGAAAATTAATCTTTAAAGATTGTATGGTTTGGAGAGGGACAATTAAAAAAATTTTTTTTAATAATGTAATAGTTATTTAAATGTGTCTAGTATTCATTCTTTTGTGCCAAACCAGTGCCCACAAAATAACATTGATGTATTGGCTTAGTTACACTATGGGTCAAATCTCAAAACGCTTCCTTCTTCTTAAGTTTAATATAAAGAATCGGATTCCTATTCGACGTCAAAGGTCCGTAACGCCTGGTGATAAGCAAATGACTTTTATTAAACTTACAAACAGCGTATATTCATGGCGACGAAGATGTTGGGTGATTTAAATGGATTTCCAGCACAGAAAATCCCTTGCATTAAGCTTAGCTAAAAAAATTTTTTTGGTGGACTAAAGGGGGGAAACGTCATGCTTGGGTGCCTCCCACCCTTCAAACATGAAGAAAACAAGAAGAATTTCAACAGTTAATCCAGGAAGACAAAAGGAGTAAAGCTTATTGTTTGGTTTTTGTCACATGACCTGTAGCATTCTGAAAAGTTTTAGCTCGCTGCGGCGTGGACATGCATGCATCCACATCCGAACCGGATTTCAGACTTTGAGAAGCCCTGTTATAGGAGTTAGTAAAAATATCCAGATAATTTTGTTTCTGTCCGCAAATATTTAAAATGTGAAAAATTATCTAACAAAAAACTATTTAATCCTGCAATTGTCCAGAAATAGGTTTATTAATCATACATTTGTCATATCAAAATTTTATGCTAGGACATACTAGATAAACCTGACAATATTCACTTGTGATTTTTCTTGGTGTGTTTTATTTTCTTTTTTTTTCTGGGGGTGGCAAGGATTTTGAAAGAATGCCAGCTGCCGCCATGTGAACTTCATGTGTCCACGCCCCTGCATAAAACCAAGGAAAAAGGCAGGCAGCACAATATTTTTGAAACCAAGTTGCAGAATATTGCATTCATCTAAATTGTTAACATGTGATAAGGAATGTATAATAACTACCATGATTGCTGCAAATTTGGATCATTAGTAGAGTCTAGTAAGACAAAACGTGTTTAAGCTTAAAACTCATTATCTTAATATAATGGTGACTATATACACCAATCAGCAATAAACATTAACACCATGTAATATTAACACTGATTATCAAGTATATACCAGTATACTCAGACAATTCAGTACAGCTCCCAAAAATAGTCGATGCGCCAGAACATCAGCAGAACATCCAGTGGACCACAGCCTGCTACACATGGGGCCTAGCAGGCAAAGAGCCCGAGGCTGCTCTCCAAATTTCCCAGATCCCAATCTGATTGAAGACTCATGGGATGTGCCGGACAAACAAATTCAATCCACAGAGGACTCACCTGGCAGCACGCAGCACCCATAGGATCCATTTCCAACATCCTGGTGCCTACACCACAGCACACCCTCAGAGTTCCTGTGGAATCATGCCCCGAGGGGCCAGAGCTGCCCAGGTGGCACAAGGGGAACCTACACAATACTGGGCGTAATGTTTTGTGTTGTAATGTCATGGCTCATCGGTGTAGTAAATAGAGGGGAAGCCCAACACTGTGTATCAACCGACAGTTTATTTCGTTGTCATGGAGAGCACACAGAACAATATTGACATGACAGCAAATTTTAATACCCTCCTCCACGCAGACACACACTAAAACACACTGAAACACATGAACATGTGCATAGACACAAATATATACACACCCACCATTGCTGGAAGATAACCAAGATAGTAATGGTTGTGGTTTTGGAAGTGGGCTCCATATGTGACAGGCCTCCATTCATCACCTTCTTTTTCCTTTTCATTTCAGCACTCCTGGATAAAGCCATTTAAAAATATAATCTTCAGCTGCATTTATTGAAAACAAACTTTTCAAGAAGACAAACCGAAAATACAACAAAAGTGGGAAGGTCTAGCATAAAGGAAGTAAACAAAAGGTTTTGGCATGGGTCAGCTTCAGTGAAATCCTGTAGGAAAAAGGAAGAGCCTATTAGGAGTCGATTCCGCAGTTACTGTATGAATGTTCTTAATTCAGAGGGAAAAATATTTAAAAGAAGGCTGTACAGTAGAACAGAAATAGTATGTAGAAGTTGATGTTGCCCCAAATTTAGACTGTATACATATGAATATACTGTATATGCTTGTGTTCTGCGTGTCATTCAGTCTAGTAGTGATGGCTGGTACATTATTATAATAAACACCTCTTATTATAATACTTTGTGACAGCGAATGTGGATTTTTATGTGAAACGTATAAAGTCATGAATTTATCTTTGTTTAACTAATTATTAAACACACCAAAAAAATGAGAGAAAGTAAATGTTACAGCCGAAATATATTGCCTCAATGTCTGTTTCTTGCTACTGTAAATAACAGTGGCATCAAAAAATATAGTTCCTGAGAAATCACAGAAAATTCATTACAATGCAATTTATCATCAAATTAATATGGTGTGCATGTTAGTTAATGTGTACCGTGCAGACAACTACAATAAACAGTATCATATTAGCATCGACGACGCTCTGTCTATAGCAGTATCTGAGCACTATCTAACCATACATGTGTACAAACGTAAACCACCGTAAGCAAAATTTGTTAGACAAAACCAGCCTGTTAAGTGTGTTACATTCCAAAAGGTGTATTCATAAAAAAATAAAAAAAACAATAAAAAAAAAACATTCACACAGTACCAAGCCTACACTTGGAAAGCTCAGCAACTAGTTGTGCAGTTTCTGCTAATGGCAAATGCTCTTCTATCGAGACATGCTTTTCTCTTAAGCTGACTAATTCAATAAACATTCCATAGCTTGGATATTGCCCTTGTCTTCAGTACTGGAGACAGTTTTCCCCCCTAAACTAGACTGGGAAATAACTCGTTTTTTTCTGAGCCCAAGTAAACTACAAAGTCCCAACACATAATTGAAATTAATATTTTTTGTAGGACAATGTAACTTTATTTACATTAAACCATCTATAACATTGCCATTTCTTTGGAAGTACATAAAGAGTCAACTCTACCACTCACGATGAACTCAGTTAACACATCTGGTGTTGTGCATATAATTGCACTTTGAATGTGTTCCTTTAAATGTTCTTTGTTCCTGGAACTCCATCGACTCCATGTGCCCCTACAGATAACGGTCCAGTGAGCTTTAGATCTAAAGTATCTAATATCTATCTATCCGTCTATCAGTCAATCAATTCATCTATCTATCTATCTATCTATCTATCTATCTATCTATCTATCTATCTATCTATCTACTGTATCTAGATTTTTCTTAAAAAGCTTTAAAAAGTGTTAATTTCCCGCTATTTATGGATGCTTTTGGGACACCCTGTAGTTAATTTGACAGGAAGCAGCTGACAACAGACACAGTCACACAAATAATACGTTTATGCATATTAGTAATTTCTAAATGTGCACCGTGGTGCCTAACTTAGACAGGACGTGCTAGAGGATGATTGGATGATTCTTTTGCTAGTCTGCTCTTAGCCACCCAAATCCAGACGATCACATATGACAGATGGTGAAAGGAAAAACAGCAGGATATACATGAAGCAAGATCAAATAACATGTTGTAAAATAACTCAAGTAAAAAGCAATCATTTTGGTATTTGGTGCTTCTGCAAACCATCAACCCCTTGCTAAAATGTCAGTTGTTCTTCCAAGCTGTGGCGTCTTGAAGAATGTCTCTAATAGCGTTTTCTTTTCCTTTTGATATTCAACATTTTTTACTTTTAATTTTAATCCTTCAGTATTTTCTGCTTCCCAGTTTCATTTTAACTGTTGGCTTCTTAATGAATGTATTTTTTTTCTCCCAAGTATTCCTGAATATCAATTAAATGTATTTAAAAAATACTTTTAATTCATTAAACCTCATAGGAGTATCAAGCTTAAAATGAAAACAAATGTTACTGTTTTATGATCATAAGTTAGTTTGGAAATCGCTGTACTGACGTGTGTAAGCAGGGCTGGAGGAAGCATACAGATGTATCAGCAATCAAATTTAGAATAATTCTCAGCATACCTTGCTGAACAGCAACCCCATTCTTTACATAGTTCGGTGTAGTTTTAAACATATCCTTTAGACAGGATAGCGCAGGTTCATATGGTTTTAGACTTGAACAAATACTGTTTGCAGTAATTAAAAATAGATCAAATAAATATGATTCTTAAAATGCCTCAGCCAGCCATGTAGGTACCTTGAGAAAAAGACCAATACAACTGTGAGGACAAATCAGTTAACAAACAAACAAACAAACAAACAAACAATTAATTAATTAATTAATTTTTAAAAAGTATGCAGTTTTTTTAAACTATCTGTCACTCTGAAAAGTCAGTTGTTTTAATTTGGATTTAGTGTCCAGAAGATAAAATAAATGTGTTAACGTTACACCATACAGCAAATAGGTTACATAATTTTCTACCATTAAGGGCTTTTTAAAGATTTTATGTAGAAGTGTACAACAAAGGGTTCCAATTTTCAAAAAAGTTCTAAAAAAAATTTTTTTTTGAAGCAGCCAAAAAGTACAATGCTATGATGTAAAATTTGCAATATTGCCAAGATGCAATGACTGTTTTGTAATTCTATCCAACAGGTGCTCACGTACCAAATAAAGGTTCAGCATTGGGTGTAACAAGCTGCACAGAAATTGTGCTCTTTAAACCAGTAGATAGACATAACCTAAGTTTAAACTGACTTTGAATAATTAACTAAAATTTTAATAACAGTGTTATAAAGAGAGTAACAGCATGTCGTATATTTAAGAGAAATAAAAAGTTGAAAATGAGCACTGTAAAAAGTTTCTCTAGGTTCTTGCACAAAAAGCATATTCCTTTTGGTGTATAAGTGCCTGAATGTATGTGATCGAGTTCTGTGATGGATTGATGTCCCATCCCAGGGTGTATTCCTGCCTGGTGCCTTGCGTTCCTCTTCTAAAATCTAATGCCTGTCCAGCATCTCAAACACAAACACTGCGTCTCAATACTGAAGTCGTCCATCCCTTTAAAAAACAAAGAGACATAGTCCTATTGTGTGGTACAATTGCTGGATACTGATCAGAGATCCTTATGGCATGAGTATACATGCAGTCTGATGCTTCCATAACCAGCAGCTATTACACGATGTACTGTAGCTTAAACCAGCAGAATGCTACACTTTCACTGCATAGAACCTACACTGTGCTCCACCCTACACTGTACACAATGGACACGCAGGTAATAAATCATAAGTAAGCAATCTTGCCAGCTTCATCTGGTGTATACTGTTACACAGGCAGGGCATGGAATGATGGGATGAGCAAATCACAGCTGCACATCAACATCCTTAGCTATTACAGTCGGACTAATAGCAAATAAAATACAATTTTTCTTATTGGTTATCATTTCAGTTAGTCTTATTAGAAAGCCCAACATCTCTGTATGTATTGCTGTACAATTTTAATGCATGCTTATTCCACACATGAATGATTAATATTACCATTTTCCTTCACAAAATTACAAGTATAGGCTGTTCAAAATATCAGCACAGCTTCAGAATACAGCCAATAATTGAAACTAAATGTAGTTATGGTATGCATGTCACTACTATATATACAATGTATTGTCTTTATTACAATTACCCTGACATCCGTAGAAACACTCACTCACACGCTCATCGTCTATACCACTTAACACTGTATACCGGGTCGCGGGGGGCCTGGAGCCTATCCCAGGAGACGGATAGAGTGCCAATCCATCACAGGGCACACACATACGTACACATACAGGGCACTCTCACTCTCATTAACACACTACAGGCACTTTTTTTTTTTATTAACTTTCTTTATTAGAAGTTATTTCACGGGTAACATAATATTTCAATACAACAGACATAACTTCCATTTTGCATTTTCTTTACCCCATTGTATCCCTCTTCCAATCCCCTGTGTTCACACATCCCACAGTTCTGATTAGAACTACAGGCACTTTTGTGAATGCCAAATCTGCATGTCTTTGGACTGTGGGAGGAAACCAGAGTACCCGGAGGAAACCTACAAAGCGCAGGAAGAACATGCAAACTGTTGAAGCGGGAATCGAACCCGGACAGTGCTAACCACTAAGCCACTGTGCCACCTTCTGTAAACACAATAATTTGAATTTAGTTATTTCACCAAAAACAACAACAACAACAACAACAACAACAACAACAACAACAACAAAAGCTTCACAGTACCCCTGAATTATACATGGGCAAAGGGTTAAAGACACTTAACAAAGTCCTTAACCCTATGCCCATATATAATACCCAGCCACTGAGAAGTAATGTATCGTCAGTGCCAGTCCCAATCCTGGAGAAATGTGTGGGTTGCAGCAGGAAGAGTATAAGGATGTTAAAAAGTGTAAAAACCTATGCAAATAATTAGCAGATTGAATGATCCAATGTGGCAATCCCAAGTAGGGGAAAAGCCTAAGGGGAAAAAATTATTCAAGGAACATTACCCACAAACTCATTACCCATTCTGCCACAAAACCTGTGTACCATGCTGTTTAACCAAAGAAAAAATGCAGTAAATAACTATAAATGATATCAACTCTGCCAACGTAATCTCTATTACGTACTGTAATAACTAAATACAAAAATACATTAACTATTAAATACAAATGTATTTTTCATTTGGCTAATGCTTTGTTTTTTTTTAAATACAGGAGACATACAATTGTTTTTTTTTTTTTTTTAGGATGCAACTGATGGTCATAAGTAAACCCTTGAGGTGCTGGGATTTGAACACATGATTATTATAAGATATGTAATTGAAAGTCTTAACCGTTAATCCACTACAATTAGCTCAGCAAGCTAGTGCTAGAGTCAATGCAGTCTTTTAGTGCAAGGTAATTCAGAGATGAAGGTGGTTGAATCTATGCACGTTAGTGTTACATGTCAGTTGGTTATACTTTCAAATCCCAGCACTGCCATGTTGCCATAGATAGGTCCTCGGGTGTGTTCTGCATCAAGTGTAAGTAGCTTTAAATTAAAAAATGAGCCAATGTCCTGGAATATGTGTTATTTTATAGAAATATATATATATAGAAATATGCTTTCCCTACTGTCAGATTTTCTTTTCGGTATATTACAATAATAGTCTGAGTGTGATAAATACCAACAAATGAGTCAACCAGCTAGTGAGCCAATGATAGGTTAATGATATAAATTTTTTTGAGAAGCAAGAAAACATTTTAAAAGCTCACATTCAGGTTCAATTAAATTTTATTATTTATTTTATAATAATGATTATTTTTATTATTTTATTTATATAGCGCTTTTAACAAAAGGTCAAAAGTATGGAAATGTGAGGAAATGTGCATGAAATTATAATTACCAGTTTGTCCCTGTTCCCCACATTCATATATACTGTAGATCACAGATTGATCATTGGTTTGTGATGAAGAAAACGCTGCAGAGGTGCTAGATCTAAGCCATTTTTAACAATTTTTAGGCGTTTAAAACATAGGAAATATACATTATATCACATTTCTTGAAATGGGTAAAATTATATGTGTTTGTTGCACATACACAATTGATGCCGTGGATAAAGATTACCCTGGAAGTGTTATATACAAATAAAGTTATATATTGAATATATATGAACCCAGGCCAGGGTAAAACAGGTTTGTTTGTTTGTTTGTTTGTTTGTTTGTTTGTTTGTTTGTTTAAGTAAAGCTATGAGTTACATCATTATCATCTACACCTAACATTATAGCATGACATCAATTGACTGTTATACTGTTCTTCCATAATTACACCTGTTCTGTCTTTTAAAGTCACAGAGACAGATTTTGCCTCACCTGTTCTGAAACTCCGTATCATATTCAGTAACACACAGTTCACATAGACACAACATCTCGCCCTATTAAAAGCACACACACACACACACACACATGAAAATCTGTTTTTTGCTTAACTTCCTCATGCATTACTCTGCTAGACACACAACATTTATTTGAAAAAATTCTTCTCTGATCTCTGTCTACTGGCCAGCCACTGTTTCCCTCTCTTTCTGTCTCGTTTTCCTCCTTCCCAGTATGCCATTAGAAAGCCTTCCACCCACTCTCTCTCTCTCTCTCTCTCTCTCTCTCTCGAAGTGTCGATCTGTGTGTTGCCTTCAGGGCTTCTCCGGCAAAGGGAAAGAAAAGGCTTCAGCCCTCACAGCTGTTCCCAATGCTTTAGTCCCTATTGCTCAGCAACCGAGAACAAAACAAAAGCACATCCCCTCCTCTGTACCCTCCCTCCTGCACTCTATGAACCATTCCCCCTGCCCCAGCACCCACATACACGCCCCAACCCTGTCCCCTAACCCTTTAAACCCCCTCCCACCCCCACCACCCTTGTACTCAAACGGCAAATCCTTTGTCCACATTCACTTGGCAAAATTGCCAAGGATATTGTGCAGTGCAACGGTGATTTGAGGTCTCAACTGCTGCTTGCTACTATAAATAAACTGCAACAACAGAACACATAATCAAGTAGCAAACTATCTGTCTGAACTGACTGTTTCATAGATGTCCTTTTTTCCCGCGACACTACGGAAGACAGAGCGCGTTCAGTTTGTTCGGCTTGCACCGGACTGACCACACGGAATATATGCGCATCTTAGAAGAAGAGAACTTTTCTCTGGCTATGCTGAAATTATAGATATTATTTGTGAGAAAAAAAATACAAAAAAGGTTTTGCATAATAATCATACATTTTATGTGCAGCCCATTGCATAACTGGGTTGAAATAAACCAATAACGTTTGGTGTGCTCAGTCAGGCAAAAATACAGCTAATGATAGCAGACACAGCGCCTGTAAGCCTGACAGAGGAAGGGAGGGAGGGAGAGAGAGAGAATCAGTCAATATATGTCAGAGAGAAATAGAAGGGGGTGAATAAGACAGGGAGAGACGGAGAGACACAATATAAGAAAAAAGGAACGGAGACTCAGCGAGAGAGAGAGAGAGAGAGAGAGAGAGAGAGAGAGAGAGAGAGTCAGTCAATATGTGGTTCGGAGACTGAGATAGATGGGTTTGAGCCAGACAGGGAGAGAAACAGAATGAGAGAAAGAGAAGGAAGGAGACTCGGAAAGAGAGGGAGAGAGAGAAAGAGAGAGAGAATCTGAGTGAATGTATGGGGGGAGCGAGAGAGGAGCAGCTGGCCATCAGTGAGCTCTGTTCTCACAGCATCTGTGGCTGTGACTCCCAGCAGCTCTCTTTTCTGTCTTATGCACTTTGATTTCTAGCTGGTTAACAGAACGAGAAAGGAAGACAATATCTCCGCCGCACAACTGATCTGCGCTCATATTCATTACAGCTGACAGACAATAGGGAAGCATGAAGCCTTTCAGCTGATCCACTATGTCTCGCCTCTGCCAGCCACAATCTTGGCAGTATCGTCGAGCACTGGTGGCGAGCTGGAGGCGTGGAGCTCATCTGGCACATGGTGCCTCCTGCTCACTCTTATTTTCATCCAGCCATTCTGTCACTCACTCATTATAGTGTTGGGCAGGTTGGATTAGAAATCAAGCATCTGTTTGGCAAATCAGAGGTGTGTGAACACCACACCTCTTACCCAGACAGCTGGAGTGCTTTACGTTATGTTATGTTACATTGGGCCATAGAGGGAGCCATTGTTGAGCCAAATTGATGTGCCTATTCATATTAGAGTGTTAATGGGACATATTTGAACTCAACAAATTGAAAAAACAAAACAAAACAAAAAAAATGACACTAAATCGCTGGTGGTCTTTGAAAGATCAGGTCAAGAATAATAAACGTACATAAAGAAATGGTAAAGAAACCACACTCTTCAACGGTCAAGACAAAGAGACTTCTTTTTCTTTTTTGAAAAACACTGTGATTAGCTAGACTCACGCAGGCAGGAGTCTAGGAGTCGGCAGAGTGCGGTGTGATAATGGGGAGTTTTATAATAAGGGTGGAGCGGACTCAACTCCACTCCATCCACATAATGAGGGGCTTGGAGAAGAAGGCCAGCCATGAGAGAATGTGCCCTTTATTCCTGCTGCTTGTCGCCTGACTGCAGCCTCTGTTCACCAGGCCTGGCACACATTTATGATGCAAGGCACCAAACCAGCACTAGCAATGTGTCTCTTACTACAATGCTGGGCTCAGCTGCTAAAAACCAGGGAATGTTGGGAAACAGAGATGCAGCTGCCAACCTGCCGCTAAGTGTCATTACGGTGTAGGCACAGTCATCAATGACAAACACCAGAGGAAACTAATAACAGAAACTTCTTCATTTAGCTATATTCACTTAAGTTCTTTTTTAACTACCCACCAATTATTATAATTTTTGTTATTGTATGTATAGTTTAGTATAGTAGTTTAAGTATAGTTCTTTTGCGTCTTTACAGGAACTGATTATATCTCCAAATGCTCAATTCCTAATAATAAGCCTGAAATACTAAGCAGACTTCAAAGAACTAATGCTAACTGGAGTCAATTGATGATTACCTTTCAATCCTTTGGTGAAATGCACAATGACAACGACTGATTTCTGATATTCACCTCCACATACAGAATTCATCTCACTCACTCTCAATCATCGTCTATACTGCATTATCCTTTAGACAGGGTCGCGGGTTGCTTGGAGCCCATCCCAGAAGAGTTAGGGCACGAGGCGGGGTACACCCTGGACGGGGAGCCAATCCATCGTAGGACACACACACATACTCATTCACACACTACGGGCAGTTTTGGAACGCCAATTAGCCTGATTTTCATGTCTTTGGACTGTGGAAGGAAACCCGGAGGAAACCCGGAGAAAACCCATCAAGCACGGGCAGAACATGCAAACTCCATGCACACAGACTTGACTGAAACCCGGAAGCTGGAGGTAGAACGTGACAGTTCTAACCACTGAGCCCCCGCACTATACAGAATTCATATTTCTTTCTGAAGGGGAAATCTCATATAAAATAGTTTATTAAAATAGTACACCACTTACAACTATGATACATAGTGCGCACTGTTTTAACATGCTATTTGGCTTGCATTATGCAATGCGGGATGGAAACATCTCATTCGTTCATTAATTCATTAATTTATTCATATCTTGATTTCTTTTACATTTTATCTTTTACATTTTTTAAAAGGCCTGCTTGAACCTATAGCCATCTGTAAACTATTTAAATGGGTAGATTTTGAGAAATAAACAGCAAATCGGCCGAAGTTGCCCACATGCTGTGACATATTGAGATTTGCCATTTGCTCGCTCTGTTCACTTTTCATTTCCTGCACTAACTTGTTAAATTGAACAGCCAATCAGAGAACTTACTCTCCTGTCACTTCAACATGCTCAATGCGCGCTGACAAAAGTCAGACATACCACCAGGACTGTGGGTGACCACGAGCCACTAATGCCTTCAGTGTTCAACAGTTGGCTGCGAGTAAGAGAGAGAGGGAGGGAGAGAAACAGACACAGAGACAGAGAAACAGAGAGCCCTGTGACCTACAGTAGGCCAGAGTGTGGCTTGTGAGGCCAGGCTGCTGATCCTGCTTACCTGAGACGCACACCCACCACTTCAGCTTATCCATTATTCAGTACAAACAATTCACAGAACAATAACACCGGACCATCTCAACTGTCTGATGATCATGCAAAGGAAAAAGCAGCCTTAGCGAAACCTGCGCTAATTATAATATTTTGCCCAATAGCAAATCGCAACCATGGAAATAAATAGTTACAAAGCAGCATTTTTAATCTGTCTATTGTTTACCGATGTGCATTTTTACTTACAATCTGGAGGGTTAACAGGAATTAATCATTTTAAAATCAAACTGTGGCAAAGCTACTTCCTGCACTAGTCATGTTATATCAAGTGCACATTAACAGCAGAAAGTGTCTGGGTGCTTAGTCATCAGAATTCCCCTGCTGTCTAGTTTTACATATTGGAACACAATAAAGCAAGACTGAGGCATAGAGGAAACAGAGAGCCACGCAGGCATAAAGAGCAAAATCCTGCTACCCGCTACACAACTTAACTTATGTTAATGTTCTACACTGAATACACTGAAGAAGTGGCTGAAAGGGTATATAAAAAAAGGTATTATTATTATTATTATTATTATTATTATTATTACATCCTAATATAGATTATAGCTATTATTCCTTTATAAATACATTATTGTCTCACTTAAAGTGAGATGTTGGAAATAGAAAACTAGATATGTTTATATCAGATTTCAGCTGGCGCTCAGTCAATATCGTATCAACACTGTGTCAGGAAGGGCATCCGACGTGAAAACCTGTGCCAAGTTGTTGTGCGCATTGATGGTCCGCTGTGGCGACCCCTCAACAGGAGCACCCGAAAGACTAAGAACAACAAAAACTGTGATAAAGTATTTAATAATACACGTGGAATCTTGTAATTATCATCATTATTTTATTAACTTTGACCAGGAAAAACCAAGAGAAAGTTCAAAAGTCAACCATCAGCTGGAAAATCGATGCTTACATTTTTCTGGGATTCTTAAGAACCGTATTGCAACATTATGAGGAAAAAGATTCAACAAACAACAGCGCTCATTACAGTGAGATGCTTATTAAAGAGCTGAAGGCTAAACTTCGGATTAAACGCAGATGACTGCTATCCATGGGCGTTGTGATCTTGCATAACAATGCATGTCCTCACACTTAGACCCACGCTGTTTACACTCAGCAAAACTTTGATTTGAGGTGTTAAAACATCCTCCCTATATCGCTCCATCTGACTTTCACCGGTTTGGTCCTCTGAAAGCAGCCCTATGAGGACAAAAATGCACTTCGGATGAAGAGTTAAGTTAAGCCTTTATTTGTCACATATACTGTACATTACAGCACAGTGAAATCCCTTCTCCGCATGTCCAAGAGTAACTGGGGTCAGGGCGAAGGGTCAGCCATGATACAGCGCCCCTGGAGCAGATAGTGTTAAGGGCCTTGCTCAAGGGCCCAACAGCGGCAACCTGGATTTCAGTATTAATCACATACAACCTGAGACAAACAACAACAAAAAACATAAAAACATAGGGGCAATACTAAGTGACCCAGTACTGCATTCACAGGTTTTAAGAGGCTAAGTTGCAGCCAGGCACTGCTATTCATCAGCCCTTGATTAATTGATCATCAGCAGGTATGCAGACCTCTTTAAAAGCAGACGCTTTAGCAGTTTGCTGGTCTGGAGCGTTCAGGTGTGAGTTAACACCATGCCAAGAGGGAAAGACATAAGCAAAGGTCTTAGAAAAGGAATTGTTGCTGCACATCAATCTGGAAAAAGTTATAAAACCATTTCCAAACAATTTGGAGTTGAATGTTCTAAAGTGAGAAAGATTATTCACAAGAAAAAAGCATTCAACATAGTTGCCATGAGTGGACGTTCCAGCACATTCTCCCCAAGATCAGACCATGCAATGTTCAGTGAAAAACAAAAAATCCAAATACTTTATCTCAGACCCTACAGGCCTCATTGGGCATGTCAAATGTTAAAGTCCATGACAGAACAATAAGAAGAAGACTGAACATTTACGATCTGCTTGGACGGATTACCTAAAGAAACTACTTCTGTCTAAAAAGAACTTGGAGACTGAAGTTCGCAAAACTGCATATGTGCATCTGAACAAACCACAAGGCTCCTATAACAATGTCCTACGCACAGGTGATAACAAAGTGGAGTTGTTTGGGCTTAATGCACAGCGCCATGTTTGGAGAAAACCAAACAGCATTTAAGTGGAAACACCTCATTGTCAAGAACGGCGATGGAGGGGTGATGATTTGGGCTTGTTTCGCAGCCACAGGACCTGGGCACCATGTGGTCATTGCGTCTACCATGAACTCCTGCATACACCAGAGTTTTCCAGAGGCAAATGTGAGGCCATCTGTCTGGCAGCTAAAAACTTGGTTGAAATTCAGTCATGTAACAGGACAATAATCCGAAGCACACCAGTAAATCTACATCACAATGGCTGAAAAATAAAAGAATCAAGGTTTTGGAATTGCCTAGTCAAAGTCAGGACCTCAACCCAATTGAAATGCTGTGGTGGGACCTTAAGAGAGCTGTGCATAAGCAAATGCCCCAAAACCGCAATCAACTGAAGCATGTTGTAAAGAATGAAAACGAGAGACTGATAAAGTCATACAGGAAATGATTACTTCAAGTTATTGCTGTTAAGGGTGCATCTACTGTACAAATTATTGAATCATTATTGCATACATATTTATTTATTTATTTTTCTGTTAAGAATAAAACAAAATTACATAGTGAAAAAAATGTTGTTTGTGTGAGGTTGTATTTGCGTAATACTAATACTATTACTGATACCGCTACAGTTAGATCATTTTTAGTATGTTTTTACACCAAAAAAAATAAAAAATTTGAATGAGAAAGGCACTAACTTTTACACCTGACTGTATAATGCCCTCTCCTACAGTGAGCACTATAACTATTTATCAACTATGAGGAACATGGAATCAGATCAGTTTCATAATTCACAAATAAATGTCACACGATTTACAAATGTATTTCATGACCCACATATAAATGTCACCTGTTTCACAAACATACTTTCTGATACAGACAGACAAATGTACATTTACAAACGGCTCGTCATTCATGAACATCCCTGCCTTTGTGTGTGGATTTCTGGAGACTTGGTGCACCAGATGTAATGCAATTATGCCCTCGAATTTACATTCATGCGGTTGGCTGAAATTGTAGGAGACATTTGATAGGCTGCAGGAAATGCCCTTTAACAAAATGTAAAAAATAAATAAATAAATAAATAAACAAATGCATTTGTGAATCTAACCACATCAGACAATACACACACAAATGGAGGGATGTTCGTGAATGCTAAGCAGTTTATAAATGCGAATTCGTCAGTAGGTAAACAAATGTACTCACTAAATAAATTTGCAAATCTCGTTACATTTATTTGTGAATAAAAACATTTGTGAATCCTGTTACATTTCTATGTGGATTAATAAATACATGTGCAACATTTATTTCTGAATTATGAGACTTCTTACGTCATCAGTTACTGACTTCCAACCATATGAAAAGTCGCTTGATTAAATATGAACAGCTATCTGTTTATTATTATTTTTATACATTTATTATGGAAGTGTCTACCATCCTAATAGATGTTTAAGTTGTCACTATAGAAATTACACCTCCAAATAAATAAATAAATGAATAAATAGCAAAAAACAACCTCAACTTCTCCCATTTTCTTAGACCACCTTTAGTACACTCAGGTCGTCAGCTGACTTCATTTTATTGCCACATAACGTTGCTGAGTCTAGACCTGACCAACTGAAACAACCCCGGATCATAACAGTGCTTCCAGAGACTTATACAGTGGCATCGCTTCATGTGCTTCCCTGCTTTCCCTAAAACACCCATCGCTCTGGAATAGAGGCAATCTGGACTCATAAGACCACATGACCTTCTCCTATTGCTCCAAAGTCCAATCTTTATGTTGCTAGCAAATTTAAACCTTGTTCTGATTAGCCTCACTAACTAGTGGTTTTCTTATGGACAGATAGTTGTTTTTGTCCCAGTCCTGTAAGTTCTTGTTGCATTGTGCGTTTGGAAATGTTTCTAACTTCACTGCTCAACATAGATGCAAGTTTTACCGTCAATTTTTTTTACAATCTAACTTCACTTTCAAGTGATCGCCATTCAGGATTTTTCTCTGTTGTTTCTTTCACAACGTTGACAAATTGTTAATTCATCACCATCTTTCAAGGATATAACAATGCATTTGAGAGTTCTTAAAAAGATTCCATTCGTTTAAAAAATCTCCTTAGCTGTTTTCTTTGCTTAATGCAGGTCAACTTTTTTGACCAGACAATTTATAATGCATTAGAATGGACAAAAAAAATAGAAACCTGTAATTTGCCTTGCAGCCAGCACTATTATCAGAACAGCTGTTATAGATAATTAATCAACCTTTTGTCGGATCAGAATTGACCGGTGGTACAATCAGTCAGCATAATATCTAAGTAACGAAACAAACACAATAATTTGAGCACACGCCCGGCAGAAAGGTTTTCTGAAATGGTTTAAGAAGTGACTAACATGCATTCACAAAGACAATGATGAGAAGATCTTCAAATATGCATGCCTGAATGATGAGTAATGAATGCCATATAGAACAATGTTAAACTAAAACGTGCGCCGATTCTAGTGGAACACTGAACGGGTTACAAATTATTACTAATGGTAAGTAAAGAATGTGAGAAGTTATGTGTAATGTTTTGTCAAAGCTTAGCATGCTTTGTTATGCCTCTGAGCATTGCTTGTCTTAAGACTATTGTAGCGCACCCCATCATCCTCCTCTGTTAAAGGTGGGCTGATGAAATATTAATGCTGCAGAAGGAAGGCCTCTTGCTCTCTAGCTCTTTGTGTGTGTGTGTGTGTGTGTGTGTGTGTGTGTGTGTGTGTGTGTGTGTGTGTGTGTGTGTGTGTGTGGCTGCTGCTCAAGAGAAATTCGATATATGCACCTCTGGAATTTCCACCACTGCTGCTTTTAGAGTGGCACTTTTCTTAAAAAGACTGAAACATTATTGCATGCTGTTATAAACTATCCCTTCTGTGTCATAGGGGTGTGATACTCAACGATACACAGTCTTAATACCTTTAATATGTATATTTTATAGAGAAATGTAAGAAATATGTATATTTTACTACTCCTATCAGCCAACAAGAATCTAAGGCTAACATGGACACGGACTCACAGACTGGACAGCTAATTGGCAGATTTTTCCAGTTTTCACCTATAAAATTTGGGTGAGCCTGTGCCATGACAGCCTCAGATTCTTGTTGTTGGTTCACTATATCCGTAAAAAAAAAAAAAAAATTACTACATCTGTCCTGGCAGTTCAAATCAATCTAACCATATTCCTCCTACCTCTCTTATTGGCAACACAGACAGCTGATCTGTCCTCAGTTCTGCGTACTGCACCGACCCATTTTTGTCCATGCTCTGACCGATGGTTAGTGTAATTCACAGTTATAAAAGCACCTGGGACAAGACTGATACGTATAGTTAAACACCCCAATGCTGTTACCATCTATTATCGACACTCTCATCCAGTCAGATTGCTCTGTCAGAACTAGGTGTGGTATAATATATAATACATAATGTGCACTACTATCATTGCACTACTTCACACACTCATTCTATATACCACTTATACTGTACAGGTTCGCATGGGACCTGGAGCCTATCCCAGGGCACTTCTTTCTTATACACCATAATACAGGCAGAGTACACCCCGGATAGGGTGCAAATTCATCGCAGGGCACAAGCGCACACAAACACACACGCGCACACACACACACACACACACACACACACACACACACACACACACACACACACACACACTACAGGAAACTCCACACACATAGGTGGGACTAAAAACTTCCACCCTGGAGGTGCGAAGCCACAGTGCTAACCACTAAGCCACTGTGCTGCCTATTTGCACTACCGATAGGAGGACGTGCATTTATTTCATGTATTCTGCAAAGCATTTGTATTCATTTTGTATTCATCATGTATTCTGTTAAAAGTTTTTTTTTTTTTTTGGATCATTTCATATTCACATGACAATAGAATTAGAACTATAAAATGCAGCATTGTTTTTTACAGTCTTCAACACAGAGAATACATTTCCTGTGAGTCATAACAGAAAGCAGGTCACTTTTCCAGCTCCTGGGATGAATTTCCCGAAAGACAAGCAAAAACATTAGCCTCTTAAAGCCCTGGCTAATTATTTAGTTATTCAGCTCAAAGTTTCTTATTTAGAACAATTATGAATAACTTGATAAAAACTGTGAAAATCAATGAGGTATGCATTTCAAGACTAAGAAATATAAATCGGGAGCACCAAGTTCTGGGCATTGAACAATGTCACACAGGACACCATAATACATACACAGTATATTTGGAACCAATCACTAATATGTATTAAATTAATAAATTACACCCAGTTGAATCAGCTACATTCAGGCCAAAGAGCTAATGTTACACAGCCTATGAGTAGCACTAAGCTAATGAAGTGACTACAATCAGTCTGAGCACTAAACTCAGTCATCCCAAGCAGCACTCTAATCTGGATTATCAGCAAACTTAGATGTGCTCCTCTAATCCTGCAAGGACAAAACCCAGACCACAACAATTTGCGACTACGAACAGCAAGTACATATGGCGAAAATGGAATTACGTTCAGTTCATAAATTTCAGTTTGTGTCTCAATGACATCACCATAGCCCACCATAAACCAACCCATGAGTATGTTTTAATTATAACAATAATTATTACAATATTATTAGGTAATCTGAATTAGTTGAATGCAGGTGAATCCATTCAGAAAGTGCATTATGGGTAATTTTTTGTTTTTTTGTTTGCTTAATGCTTAAGAGCATTTGGAAAAGTTAGAATGAAATGGAGTTACCTTACATTTTACCACACTGTAAATGGCATATGACTTTAAGAAGGTTTCATTTCCTTGCAAAAATATTTGTAATTTTTTTTTTTATAGTGATCAGCTATTGATCTATTTAAAATGCAGTCTGTGTTGCCACCTTTCCTATTGCTTAAAAATGTCAGCTTCACATTTTACCTTGCTCTGACAATCCTAATAAAAAAATATGGGACAGACTTAATTAGGCATAGTGTGAGATATATTTATGCATTATTATCATAACTGATATTAAAACACCTACATTTTAGCACTGGTCAATTGATGAATGATTATCCACAGTGTAGGAGTCCAGCTGAGAGAGAACACCGTATTTTTTATTGTGTGTGTGTGTGTGTGTGTGTGTGTGTGTGTGTGTGTGTGTGTGTGTGTGTGTGTGTGTGAGAGAGAGAGAGAGAGAGAGAGAGAGAGCGAGAAAGAGAGAGAGAGAGAGAGAGAGAGAGATTGTGTCATTTTCATATATTACTGAAATTCTGAAAAAAAAGAAAAGAAAAGAAAAAAAAAAGAAAAAACAGTCCAGTCTGTTTTCTCAAAACTTACTTATAACAGAAGCCTAAAAGACTGTCAATAAATATCTAGCCACAGGACAAAACATTTGTCCAACGTATTTTTAATTAAATACATCTTCATGCCAACAAATGTTTTATCGTTTGTCTGTCACTTAAAATTGAGACAGGATACAAAAACATTATTGAAAGGTAAGTGCATAAGCACCCATTGTTAACTTTAGAGGCTGGGATTTACTATTAAGATGATATATGCCACATATTATAGTTCTCCCTTTGCACAAAATGTGATTCCAAGAATGAATTCTGGATGAAAAGTTGTGCTAATTATAATAAAAACTAATGGAAAAAATGGCTATGTTACAGTGGTATTCAGCTTCTGTAGCAATGGCCTGGGTCATCTGAAGCCCTAAATCCAATAGAAAACTGTTGGGCAATGGGGAAGAAATGGGTTCCGTCAAGAGACCATAGTCTGTACATAAATCTTCAGAAAGCAATCAAGCAGACATGGATTGAGCAAGTGACACAAGAGAACTGCAGATGTATTTTTGACTCTATGCCCATCAGATCGAGCAATTTTTAAAGAATAAAAGACTTTGTATTAAATATGTATAAAAAATAACAAATTATTCTTATTATCTTGATTGTCATAATTTTGAGAATGCCATTCAATCACTAAATGTCACTTTTGTCCACAATACTTTTGACCACCAGTGTAGTTATATTTAAGTTCACACAAAAACCCAGTCCTCATTCGCATTTTCTTCCAACTACATTGTGTATATCTTTGTAAGATCCTCATATGAGGACCACTGAATATTAATCTTTTGCCTTGTTCTAACAAGGCTAATGTAAATAAACTGACTGATTTTTTGTCAAGAATCTAGATAATATTTATGGCTCTGAAACAGCAACATCTTGTTGGAAAATAACTTGTACGTACCGTATTTAAAGCCCAATTTAGCTTTGAATAATTCAAAAAAATACAGCTTGTATGAATGTTTACTGACTGACCAACAACTAGTGATTTATGAATAAACTTGTTTCTGTTAGGCCTAGTCTTGATTAAATAAAAATATTTATTACCGAACAATAAATCTTGTTATTATATATTTGGATTTGTTCTTTGTTGTGCATATACATCATGGTCTGTAAAAGATAAAACATAAGCATGATGCCAGATCAATTGTCCTATACAAATGAGAAAAGATGTGGTCCTATCTGGACCACATCTTTTCTCAAAATATCAGCAACACAGCAGCTCTTGCTGAGTTGAAGAGGGTGTGTTAGGGAAGGGAAAACACACTGACTGATAGGACAGGGGGACTCCAGGTCCCGATATGAGAAATTTGTGCAGTAGTTACTGTAAAAAAAAAAAAAAAATACTATATACTGTATACCGATAGGGATTTTATTGTCAGTCATAAGAGGTCACTGCAGCAGTTCTTATCATCTGCCACGTTACGTAACTGTACCATGAGCACGCGCGTCCTGTTGTACTGAGCGCAGCGGTCCGAGCTCGCGGACATGTCACGTGGTCCACGGTCATTTAAAACATCAGCTGTGCTTCAGCTTCAACACTGACGGGGTTAAAAGACACCCGCACGCACACGCATTCAGGCACACACACCCTCACACATTGAGAGGCGTGACGACCTATGAACCACTTTAAATGATACTGCAAGCATGTAAACTTGCCAAATTGTTGTATTAGTGTCGCTGTGTCACTTACCCCGTTTTTAAACGCACTGTCCGGTCCGCTTTAGCAACTCATGTAGCTCCTGCTCTGAAGTAAACTACTGCACCCTATAGTGGTGTAGCGCGTACGGCTGTCCGATTTCACATGACACTTTCTGCATGTAACCTGTCAGATTATTTCAGCGTCAGACGTCTCGCTTGTCCACTCGCATGAAGCAGGTTAAAGATTTGGTAACCGCATGTCCCGGCTTGAATTGCAGAACATAGGAAATGACTGACAGATCGAGCACTGACTCGAGGGCTGAATCACGGCTTTAGCCCCGCCCACTGTGTGTAAATCCGCCAACAGGAGTGCACTGTGAGCCAGCCGCGTGTGTTAAAGAGGCTGCTGTAATTTTTTTATTATTTTTTTTAAGATACAGAGCTTAACTTCCAACGAGACGCACTCTTCAAATATAAAACTGCATAACTTATGTTGTAGAATAGCAATGGTAGCTGTACTGCGGTTGTATCATCTATTCGCCCCTCATTCTTCACGCGCTCATACCTACAGTATAGTGGCATTTCTGTTAACAGCCCCCTGTGATATTCATAAGGCCTATCAGTCTCACTCCTCATAGTGGTTAAGGAAAGAGAAGGTAGCATGCAATCTGACGATTCCTTTACTCAAGTGTTTCCTTACTAAATGCAATCTAGAAAGTGTAACATGGAGTGTTCACTGTGTCATCCAGTCTGATGACAACTTTGAGATGATTTTGCAGATTGTGTATCATATTTTAACAAACAATGTATAGAGGTTGGCGGCACGGTGGCTTAGCACTGTCACCTTGCCATGTCCGGGTTCGATTCCCGGCCGGATTAGATTCCTGTCTCTACGTGCATGAAGTTTGCATGTTCTCCCCGAGCTTGGTGGGTTTCCTCCGGGTACTCTGGTTTCCTCCCATAGTCCAAAGACATGTAGATTAAGCTAATTGCCATTCCCAAATTGCCCGTAGTGTATGGGTGTGTTTCCTGTGATGGATTGGTGGGTGTACCTCCAGGGATAGGCTCCAGGCTCCCTGCGACCCTGTATACAGGATTAAGCTATACAGATGATGAGTGAGTGTATAGAGGTTCTACCCTCCTATGCAGTTCATTTATGTATTTTCTGCCCTGCTTATTGTTATGCAGAACAGAAAATAAACTTGCCTGATATGAGGCAAGTCAGGCAACAAGGCAGAGGAGAACCTGGATGTGGTACCAATCCATTGCTGAGTACAACCACACACAAACACATTCTGAAAACACCCAGTCATACATTACGCGCAATTTGGAAACACTAGCTATCTAGTGTAGCTATCCCACAATGTATATCTTTGGACTGTAGAAAGAAACCAAAGTACCTAAAGGAAACCCACCAAGCACAGGGAGAACATGCAAACACTAACCTGAGGGGAGATTTGAACCCCCATTCCTGGAGCTGCAAGGGAGCACACTATACGGTGCTTGATCTGAACTTTTTGTATACAATATGGATGGTACAGTGGCTTAATGCTAGCATTGCGCCACAAACACTGGATACATTTTAAGAGGAAAGGTTAAGATCTATAACCATACAGCACTGCTTAGTTTGTCTCACTACAGAAACCATTAACGTTTCTATGCAAAACTGCTCAACATAGAGTTTCCCTTTCAGAAAGGATGTTAAGTCTAACCCTTTGGGAAACTATGAACCTTAACTGTTAGAATAACCCATGTGGAACCTGTTATCCTTAGAGTTAAGGTAAATATTCACCTGGTGGTTTGGTGAAAACAGTTATTAATCTTGGATCATGCCAGGTGTTTAAGTAGTGTTTGCCATCCTGTCTGTGTGTGGTGATTATCTGCTTACCAGACTCTCTCTCTCTCTCTCTCTCTCTCTCTCTCTCTCTCTCTCCCTCTCTATCTATCTATCTATCTATCTATCTATCTATCTATCTATCTATCTATCTATCCATCTGTCCATCTGTCCATCCGTCCATCCATTCATCCATCCATCCATCCAACTATCTCTCTATCAATGCTTCACATGCAACACAAGGACCATACAAAACCCATCTTGCAAGCAAGCCACACAGAAGACTGTATTCCGATAGTTAGCTTACAGATGATTCAACTATCCATATAATCCCCAGAATGCTTGCTGCGGCTGAAATTAAATATGCAGTGCTAAAATTTTATGTAAAATGAGGCAGGATGTAGACCTACAAGTAAAGTACTCTATATAGCCAAACCTTTTCAGACATCTGTCCTTCACACCCACATGTAAGCTCTCCCCAAACTATAGCCACAAAGTTAGAATCATACAATTATATAGGATGACTTTGTTAGCTTTAGCATTACAATTTCCTTTCACTGGAACTAAAGAAACCAAACATGTTCTAACATGACAATGTCTCTCTGCATTTATGGAAGTTCATAAAAATATGGTTCGCCAAGGTTGGTGTGAAAGAGAATGCAACTCTACACTTTTGGGTCAAATCCCCTCAGTCATGCTCCAAATCTAGTGGGGTCTTCTCAGAAGAATGGAGCTAATGGGGAACTAAATCTGGAACAGTGTGACAGTCAGGTGTCCTGAAACTATTTGCTACTGTATATAGCGTACTGTATGTAAAAAATATTCAGTGGTATAGTCAAATAATGTGCTTTAGACCAGGGAATCACCAGGACCATGAGGAATGTGATGTGATGAATGAGCAACTTAGTATGAACAAGCTTTGCTTTTTTGAATGTCTGCTGTACAGCTTCAGTCATTACTATGTTCTAAGTATGCTTTGTTTAAATAAATTTAAAAAAAGATTTCTCATGATGAGCTTTACATTTAATACAGCCAAAGAATGGGTATAACGCTTTCTTGTGTTTATAAGAACGCAAGAAGTAATGATTACATACAGAAGCAGAAGAAATACCCAAAGTAAGGTAATTTAAGGGAAATTGTGGCCGTTATACAGGCGACATTTTCCCACTGAGGTATTGTGCAGGTCCACCTGCTCCTTCCTCTAAAGGGAAATGTCAGTGCAAATCAATACAAGTTCTTCTGACTGAACACCTTTATCCTAGGTGAAATACTTCAGTTTTAATGAGAGTGAATGCATAAGGGTCAACTGAATGCTTTTAAAAACATGAAAACGATGTACTGTTGCTACACTCACCAGATTTCAGTTAACAGAATTCACAGGGGCAGTGCTGGCTCAAACGGTTAAGGCTTTGGGTTATTGATTAGAAGGTTGGGGTTCAAGCCCACACACCTTCAAGTTGCCACTGTTGAGTCCGTGAGCAAAGCCCTTAACCCTCTATGCTCCAGGGGCACTGCATCCTGGCTGAGCTTCCACTCCAACCCCAGCTTCCTAACTGGGATATGCAAAAAATTTAATAAATTAATTAACTGGGCTGTAAGGTACATGTGACAAATAATTGAATCTTAATCCTATTGAGCACTTATAGGGAGATTATGGAATGACATGTTATATAGCAATCTTCATTTGTGTCTTCAGAACTTCCCCTTCAGAAGTTTTTCCTTTTTAGGTAATGCACATTTATGCACATTTATTCTACTTTTCATCACATGCTGTTAGTTTTAATGAACATAATCACTCTAAAGCAGTGAGAAACAGATATTTGTCAGTAGTTAGATTATTCATATGCATTTGCTTGGGTATTACCCATATTATAGCCTGTCATAGCTTTATTTATGGTGTAAATGATTAAGCACTTTTGACTCAGACAAGTACTGCGCAAAGGGGACGCATCGGTCTTTAATGTTGATAAGGTTGATAAGATGTATCCTTTGCCCCTGACTAGTGTTCTTATGGTACATATGATCTTTCAAATTAGCCAAAAGAATAAAATATGCTTACCACACAATAGTTTAGCAGCTTGTTGCTGCTAGACTATTCCAGGCAGTGCAGATTTGTAGTAGAGGGACAGCAGCAGTGACAGAAAATCAGGTCGTATTGCGCCATCTAGTGGAAGGACAAAGTTAGTGCACATGATGAGACATTTTCCTTGTGGCTCAGACACTCCATCCACCCACACAGACTGCGTATGTAGAAATTCTATCTCTCTCTTACACGCACGCACGCACACACACACACCATCTCACGCACTTTCCATTCCCATTTGATTCTAGTTAGGAGCCTTTTCAGGGACCTCTGCAAGTTGGTTAAGGCAGAGGATTTGACCCCCTGCGTGCACGCGCGCACACACACACACACTTACACACTGGTTATACTGCTTTGTTTTTGGTAAGTGGTAGGAAACCAGAAAACCAAAGGGAAACCCACACAGACACAGAGAGAATGTGTACAGAAACTCTGAGAGTACCCTGAGCTTTTTTATTTATTTATTTTTAATCAAACTCAATAATATAATAAGACAATGCTTAAATAATCAATTAATAAATCTTAATATCCTAAAAGTTTATTTTTTATTCACTTGTTGCAATCTCAATTTGCATGTCTGGTTCGCAGTTCATGTTGCACAAGGCAATGAGATATTTCTGACTTACATGGGGTATTGTTTAACTGATTATTTTTGTTGATCTAAGCATCATTACAGAGACATTGACCATCAAGTGTTTTTCTAAGCTCGCTTTTTTGTATGGAACATTAGAAAATAACCTGTCCACATTTTTTTGCTTTCAACAGAAAAACAAATATTGGGTAGCACTGCTACCTCACAGCTCCCAGGTTCCTGGTTTCTCTCTATGTTCCTGTGTAAATCTGTGGTTCTTCCTACATCCAGTCTAATTTGCCTGTTGGTCTGCATGATGTTGGACTAGTGTCTGGCTTATGTCCAGTGTTCCCAGAATAAGGACTGGATCTACCATGACCTTGACCAGGATAAAGCACTGAAAATGAATGAATGAATGAATGAATGAATGAATGAAAGAATGAATGAATGTTTTACTTTGTATGGAGTGAAACTTTATACACTATATGACTAAAAGTATATGGACACATAACTATCACACTCATATGTCCATATTCCAAAACCATGTGCATTGACACAGAGTTGGTCCCTACTTTGCTGTTACAACATTCTCCATTCTTCTGAGAACGCTTTTCACTAAATCCAGGAATGTGGCTCTTAGTATTTGTGCTTATTCATTCACAACAGCATCAAGGAGGGTGCTCACTGATGTCCAAGACTGAAAAGGCCTGCTGTATAGTCCAATTCATCCCAAAGGTGTTTAGTGGGGTTGAAATAACCTATTAATCAATAGACTATTTGCATGTTTTAATCCAATAAAATATGTTTGTTTATCAGCAATATCTCACCATGTTTTCTATATGTAAAATGTCATGGCTCAATAAATCCTCACTCTCATGGAAAAAAAGAGAAAGAATTTAAGTCACCTTCTGGACTCCTGTCTATTCGTTGGAATAACTGAAATTTGCAAGAGCTTATTAGATCAGAGAGAAAGAGGATATTCAGAAGTTTCTGAAAAATTCAGAATCATTGTAGAGATATTTAGTTTTCTTTTAATGGTTAATTTAGTTTAGAACAGCTGACATTTTGTCCTAAGTGCAAGGTATTGTGATAGACCTTGGTCTGGCTAAATAAATAAATAAATAAACAAATAAATGAATATGTTATTTATTCATATGATCTGATTCATATGATATGATCTGAATATGTTATATATTCATATGATCTGATACACCAAAATAGTTGAGGGTTTCACACAGCCAAACTGGGCACGCGGCAGTGCAGATACAGTGCAATGAAAGACGCCTTACTTTATAACCCCCAATTTAATTTAATTAGGCCCTCATCAGTTAGACTAAATTGGCATTCGGTCTAAATCTAAATATACAATTTTTAGATTAAGACAGTGTTAAGTAGCTACGTGTCACTGAACGTTTCATTTTGCATCAAAAATCTTATTCAAATTCTTCATTGACCAGCAAGAACGGCTGGAGTTGCATCATATCATCTTTAAGATGAGGAGATGAGCGCGCATGCGCACCGATCGTCTGCCTATTGGACCGCACGCCGGTCGCGCTGGTAGATCAGTCTTTTCTAGCGCTTGTCCTCACATTGTGCGCGCACGCTTTCTTTGGGGCGAGACTACACCCACGCATACACACATTTTCCATCTGTTATCTCGAGAGGACAAATAGAATCAGACAGGTTCCTATAAACACGCTTATTTCTCTTACTTAGACAGCAGTTGTAATCGATTTAATCATGACTGAAAATAAAAGCGAGATTAACGGGCACGCGGTGTCCGAAACCGTTATTCCAGTCGTCTCTGTAAAATCAGAGAAGAGGGACTGCAAAGACAAGTTCAAGTCCTTTTTACGCAGGAATCTTGTAGTGATTTTGACCGTATCCGGGGTGCTCGTGGGCGTCGGACTCGGCGTAGCGGTGCGTAAAATGGACCTGACTCGAGCGCAGATGACTTATTTCGCGTTTCCCGGTGAGATGCTGCTGAGGATGCTGAAGATGATCATTCTGCCTCTCGTGGTCTGCAGCCTGATCTCGGGCGCTGCCAGCCTGGACACTCGCTCTCTGGGAAAACTTGGGGGGATCGCAGTGTCCTACTTTTTGATCACCACGCTCATTGCCTCTTCCATTGGTGTCGCCTTGGCTTTCCTCATCAAGCCCGGGGTCGGCGCTGGAGCGCTCAACACCAACAGCCTGGCGCTGGAAACCGTGAGCAACAATAAGGAGACCGCCGACTCTTTCTTAGATCTAGCAAGGTAGGTACTCACATGATCTGTCCTGCTCTGCTTATATTATATCTATCAGTTAAGTGTACTTTGTATAACTTTATTCTAAAGTCTAAATGATCGTGTTGGAAGATTTCATTTCTGAATTTGATGTAGCCTGATATGCACGTCTACGCTTCTTGAATTGAATGAACTTTTATAGCGTCTTGCTTTTTTTGGATTGATTTCACTGACCCTTCTTTCAGGCTTTGGAGGCGTAGTCAGGATTTCATTTTGGGGGCTTGAAGGGGGCGTGGGCCGCCCCGCCCACGGCACGTGGGTATATTAATAATCTTTTCATGGGAATATTAATAACATTTAATAAAGTGCCCTTACACTTTATAGAAACTTCAACTGAACATGAAATTAAATTAATTAAATTAACTCCCTTTTAACAGGATAAACTATATATCGTCTCATAAACCATATTTCCCTGCACTAGACCTCCATCAGCTGTCACCTCGATTTGTTCAAAATGGAGCTTTAAAACCAGAACCTTTTTTTTGGGGGGGGGGGGGGGGGGGGGTTTTTTTTTT